>JBBBDQ010029153.1:0-120000 GCA_037127315.1 Ascarosepion bandense | reverse complement strand
CTCCAAATACAAATATGTGGGCAAATGGGTGATAGGAAATAGCCTTATCTATGTCGTCGGCAATGCTATCTAGTAGGGAGCAGTCAGGAGAGGAGGGAGAACGGTAAAGGAAGAATAGGTAGCTAACCGAACTGAGGAGAGACAAGCGGAGACATATGTATTGGTGGTCAGTAGATTCGAGTGAAGTCACCCTAGTTATGGGGAGGTGTTCGCTGACATAAACACCCAGCCCATGCATGTGGACAGTAGAATCCTTCCTTAAAAGGGGAAGATAACCAGGGATGAAGAGGTCAGAGGAGGGAATAGCTGAGTTGAGGTTAGTTTCGCAGAGCGCGAGGATGTCTGGGGACTTTTCATGCAGGAACGCTTCTACACTAGCAAAGTTAGTACGAATGCCTCGGATATTAGTGAAGGAGAGGTTAATGGGCTTAGGTGGTTTGGATTTAGCTGGTTTAGGGTCATTTCTGTTTTGTCTTGTCATGTTTTTTGTTTATAGAAAGGGACCTAGGGTAGAGGATACAGGCGGTCATTACCCACGATCTGTGCTGGGAGGGAGACTGGCTAGGGCTGCAACAAGGTGTGGCCTCGGGGTTGCCCACCGAAAGCGCTTGCAGGGACACCTATCCATGCGCGACATGGCACTACAAGAACCCCGATATTATACAACTGTTGATCAGAGCAGCCGCTCTTGACGCTACGCAAGAGTTAGGGCTCCTAACTACCAGTCGGAAGCAGCAACCAGGAAACTGCCAACCCGGTACCCTCACAGTGATGAGCCATTGCCACCAACCGGCCAGATCGCAGGAAACTCGCGGAAGCACCAGTACCAAGGTCTGAAGAGAGAGGAGTGAAAACCGGAAACCACATCCTAAACAGGAAACAAGGAACGAGCCTCTACTCCAGTTCAATAGACGTGGGAGGAGTATAGACCGGGCGATAGTGTGACCTATCTACTCCTATTAAAAAAAAAAAAAAAAAAAAAAAAAAAACTTACAAACTTACAAAAGTGGAGTTTAACTAAGTTTTAACTTAGTTAAAGTCCAAATGAACTCCAAAAAAAAAAGGGGGGGGGACAAAAACACAGATATATATAAAAACAAAAAAATAAAAAAAACAAACAAAACAAACAAACGGAAAATACCTCTCAGTTTAACACAGGAAATTTGAATTGAAGATTCATTCTTCAATTCTTGCTTTTCCCAAGAGTTAACGGCGAGTCGGCCTGCTAGGTAAATTCCCATTCAAAGAACAGCACGTGGCATGGAGCTGTAATGGCTGCTGATAACTCGGCCAAAGTAGCTTCGCATACTCCAAAAAGAATGGCTACTTCTATACAAATCTTCACCCTGAGAACCAAATCATCTGTGTGGGTAGTATGATGATTCAGTTCAAAAACAAAAGACTTACTAGGCCCTCATACATTGAAATTGATATGAGAGTTTAATATATATATATATATATTAATTTACATATACTAAAAAGCATCTGTTATTTCCTGTTTTACTCTTTTTATTCTTTGTTTTTTTCTTGGAGGTGGCTGTCAAAACAGACTAATTTTTGGGTGGCAGGAATATTTGAAAAATATTATAAACACAAAAACGTCAAGAAATGAAAGGTAACAGAAATTTAACTAATCAATTGATTGTTGAGGGAATCATTAGTGGTCCATCATGCTGCAAATTCTGGAATTCAAGAATAAAACTGATATTTGTAAAATTATGGCTTCCCAGCAGTAAGTTAGGCTACAGCATCATCAAATCAAATGGCAGCATAGAAATATTTAGAAATTAACTAGAAGGAAGAAAAAGTAAAAAAAAATGAATAAAATGAAAAGAAAAATAAGACTAAAATGTTGAGCTGGTTTTTTCGCTTGATGGACATTAACATCAAGTGAAGAAAGACGCGACTACTCTTTTATAGTGACTTTAAGTGTAAGTCTAAGTGTAGCTTAAATGTGACCCAAAAGAGCCCGCCAATTTTGGAATTGTGGTCTTGCACACAATTTGAAAGTTGTGGTTTGGCATGATAAATAATGACACAAAATATTCTTACCAAATCATTACCGTATTTTGAGAAAGTGAGTTTAAAGGTTAGGTTTAGGTTCAAAATTGTAGTGTTGGAATTTCATTCCAGTGATCAGATGTGCGTTTGTGGTGCAGTGGATATTGGCTTGAAATGAGAAATCGGAGAGCTGAGTTTGAATTCCAGTTAAATTCGTTGCATTCGTATACATACAAATATCCTTAGAAAAGGCACAAATCCGTCAATTCTCCCCCAAGTTATGAGTTAGATAGCAGAATAGATTGGATTATATAGCCTTGGTTGGCGACCAGTCTACTGCAGAAAGTAATGGCAACCTACTGCAGGAGGATTTTCTGCCCAGTCAATGATGTCTCTCTTGAGACATGATCACCCAAATGCGTATCACATATGGCACTTAACTCACTGACCTACCAGTGAAAGTCCCTATTTTTTTTTTTTTTTTTAATCATCTCACCCCAAGCAAGGCATTCCACTGCCACTATTGCGCATGGGGCTACATAGGGGAAGGTAAAGAGAAGGAGTGGATAGACATAGGGAATGTCAGGAGAAAGGTGACAGATGAGTAAGGATAGCGAGAATGAGGGTCGGGCAGATGGGAAGAGTGTTTGATAGAATGGGAGCAGGTTAGTGTGTTAGGAGGTGTGTATTGACCTTACATTTAAACTCCTGGAGATTGTAGCCGTCGGGGAAGCAATCGTTTGGAAGAGAATTCCACAGTCGGGAAGTGCGAGGAAAGAAACTGTTGGAGTAGAAGTTACGGCTGCATTTTATCAGTTTCACTGTAAAAGGGTGGGATCTAGTTGCTAATCTAGTATCTCGTGCAAATTCGTATTTAGGGGGCACCAGTGATCTAAGTTCATCGGAGCAGAAGCCGTGAAAGTATTTATAGAAGAGACACAGGGAAGCCACGTCTCGCCGGTGGGAGAGAGACTGCAGGCGGTCTGCCAAGTCGGTATCGATCACATTACAGACCCTCCTCTGAACCTTATCGAGAAGCCCGAGGAGAACAGCCGGGGCACCCGACCAGATATGGCAGCAGTATTCAATGCACGGGCGGATGGTAGATTTGTAAATGTGCAGGATAGATTTAGACGGAAAAAATTTCCGGGCCCTACACAGAGAACCGACTTTCATAGCAGCGGATTTAGCAATGGATTCGATATAGTCATTCCATTTGAGGTCCACTGAAAGTGTGAGACCAAGGAGGCGTAGTGTTTTACTCTCTGGGAGGCAAGCCTGGTCCATGCTAATGGGAGGTAGGTGAGATTGTCGATGATGGTTAATTGACAGTAGCTTCGTTTTAGAAGCATTAAAATTTACTAGCCATTTCTTACCCCAGTCCAATATGGATTGGAGGTCTTTTTCAATCTCAGCTGCAAGTTTAGCTTTGACGCCTACACCAGATTTTTGTTGGAGGCGAGAGTAAACTGTGGTGTCATCGGCGTACAAACCTATTTGGGTTCTTATGGAATCAGGGAGATCATTAATATATATCAGGAAGAGTGTAGGACCTAAGATGGAGCCTTGGGGGACACCTGCGTTTGTATGGTAGTTCTGAGAGGCATGTCCGTTTAATACCACTTTCATTGTGCGGTTAGAGAGGAATGACTGGATGAGTTCAAACAAATGTCCAGTTATACCATAGCTCCGCAGTTTACATAGAAGGCCAGCATGCCAAACTCTGTCGAACGCCTTAGATATATCCAATGCAACGGTTCGAGCTTCGCCATTCCTGTCGAGTGCCTGGTATATGTACTCGGTGATGGTCGTTAGCATATCAGCAGTAGACCTGGTGAAGCGGAAACCATATTGCTTGTCCGAGAGGAGCCTGTGTGCTGTGAGATGCTGAACCACCTCGGCGTTGATAATGGCTTCGAACACTTTGCCAAAGATCGGAAGAAGGCTGATAGGGTGGTAATTTGCAGGGTCAGAGGGTTCTCCAGTGTTTTTAAATATAGGAACTATAGAGGAAGATTTCCAACAGGCAGGAAAGCAAGAAGCAGATAGGCAGAGGTTGTAGAGCTTAGAAAGGATAGAGGAGAGTTCAGGGGCACATTTCTTTAAGACTATGGTTGGGATTCCGTCACCACCGCTCGCTTTGTGAGGGTCAAGTTTTAAGATTATCTTAGAGACAAGCGAAGGTGTAATGTGGACATCATTCAGTTGTGCCTCAGTTCTAGGTGAGAAGTCGGGTGTAAAAACTCCAGATGAGTCCAGACTCGAATTGTTCGAGAATCTGCGGGCAAAACATTCAGCCTTATCTACTGGGGAGGTGAGGACCTCAAATTTGTACTCTTTTACAGAGTCGCCAGTAGTCTTTAGAGCCGAATTTAGAGCATGCTATGCGTTGCTTCATTCTGGCAGCAAACAACATCTTAGCTTCATTAAGTATCCTTTTACACTTATTACGAGCTGAAGTGAAAAGGCGCCTGTTTTGTTCCGACGCATAGTTACGATAGAGTCGGAAGAAATGATTCCGGTGGGCAATGGCAGCCGAGCAAGCGGGTGAGAACCATGGAGACGAATGAGATTTAAGCTGGAATTTCCTAGCAGGGATGAAAGCATCGATGCCAGCCTTAACCCAGGAGGAGACCTCGGATGCACATTCTTCGATGGGAAGACTAAAGACGTTGTTCCAAGGGATGTCACAGAGGAAGTCTCGGAACGAATCCCAGTCTGCTCTTTGATAGCAGTAGGATATTCTACTTGTCTGTGTTTCATGGGTCGGACGGGAGTGGAGTGAAATATTGACGGACACTACAGTGTGGTCAGAGTTTCCAAGTGGGCAGAGTTGTCTGGTAGTGCAAGAGTCTGGGATGGAAGTGAAGCAGAGGTCTAGAAGTGAGTCCCTTCCGTTAGGGTTGTCGGAGAAACACGTGGGGAAGTCCACTACTTGCGTAAGGGATTGGGTGATTGAAAAGTTCATGGTGTGGACACCAGCAGCGTCAGTGACAGCGTTCTTCAGCCACTTGGTGTGGTGGGTGTTAAAATCACCAAACACGAATACATGGGCAGAGGGATGGGTAGAAATGGCTTGGTCAATATTGTCAGAAATGATGTCAAGTAACGAACAGTCAGGGGAGGAAGGAGAGCGGTAGAGAAAGAAGAGATAGCTAATCGAGCTGAGAAGTGAGAGGCGGAAGCACATGAAAGAATGATCTGGGGATTCAAAAGATGACACCCTAGCTAAAGGAAGGTGTTCGCTGACATAGACACCAAGCCCATGCATATGAACATTGGAGTCCTTCCTGAAGAGGGGAAGGTAGCCAGGAACGCAGAACTCAGATGAGGGGATAAAAGGGTTAAGATTAGTTTCACATAGGGCTAATATATCAGGGAGGTATTATGGAGGAAAGAATCTACGCTGGGGAAGTTGGTGCGAATGCCGCGTATGTTAGTGAAAGAGATGCAGACAGGTTTAGGCGTTTTCAAATGAGCTGGTTTAGTTTTGTTATTATGTTTGTTTTTTTTCCATAGTAATTCAGTTAAGGAGTGGTCTTAGAATAGAATCAGTCGGTCAATCATTTGCAACTTGTGAAGGATGGAAACTGGCGCGGCCTACAACATAATGTGGCCTCGGGGTTGCCCACCAAACGTTCATGCAGGGACGCCCATCCATGCGCGATATGGCACTAAAAGAACCCCGGTATTATTCAACTGTTGATCAGAGCAGCCTCTCAAGACGCTACGCAAGAGTTCGGGCTCCTAACTACCAGTCGGAAGCAGCAACCAGGAAACTGCCAACCCGGTACCCTCAGAATGTAAAGACGTTGCCACCATACTACGTAACTGCAAAGAGCTTCCAGCTGAACTAACACCAAGACCAGAGAAAGGGGATGAACCGGGAACCCCTTCCTAAACAAGAAACAAGGTGATCACCTCTAAACTCATTCAAAAGAAGGGGGTGGAGTGTGAGACCGGGCGATAGTAGAAACTATCTACTCCAATTAAAAAAAAGAAGAAAAAAAAAAGAAACAAAGAAAAAGTGACTGAGGTTTACAAAGTTTTAACTTAGTAAAATATAGCAGAGCCTTGTAAAATTTATAACATGCTGAAGCATTACAAATTGTATATGGACAAGATGCATGGCACAAGGACATTATCACTGAATTATTGTGTCATCAAATAAGACCTTCATTTACTTCAAAGGAAAATTATACTGAGCAATTTAGCTAAATTATAATGTAATAAGTTATACAATGATGTAGTTTTTGTGTGATTTTAAATAAACAATGCAAATTTAAAACATTTTGTCTTATAATGTGTACCCAGAAGTATTATGGATTTATATACATTTTTATCTCTTTTTGGTTTTACTAATTATGATCTAACAAATCTTATTCATTGAGTAGCCGTTTTTTGTAAACTTTTACAATATTTTTACACAGTTTTTACTTATTGAATACAGTAAAAAATTGCCTCTTTTGCTTGTGGTGATTCATAATTAGAATTCTGGCTTGAATATATTTTCCATTCAATGTATTTAATACAAAAGATATCAACTTTATTCATAATTATTCTTGAAATTGTAAAATTTAAAGTTAGTTTGTAAGCAAAAACCTGTGGAAATTAGATATTTCTGTGCACTTCTGAATGCCACCAAACATTGATTTGTAATCAAGGTAAAATGTTGTCTTGCAAGGAGGTGATTCCACTTCCTAATAGATTGATTATTGCTGGTGATCTTTTTTCTATGGAAGGATAGTGCAATTTGTTCCCCTCTAGGGTCTGTGATATAAAAGCTACTGATCTACTTTTCTGGTTTAAAGTAGCAGCCACTGCCAAATCTGAAGCATCACAATCAAAGACAAAGGGTATATCTTCATCTATATTTTGCAGAGAAGCATTTTCCAGCAGTTTCTTTAGAATTTTAAATTTTTTAGTAGCTGTTGCATTTAGTGGAAAAGTCTTTTGTTTTCTTAATCAGTTTTTGTATTATGTTGGAGAACTTAATTATCCATTTAGCATGGTATGCAAACATATCAACATCTGTTCTTTAGGAATTCTGGGTTGTTAGCATGGGTAAGTCTTAAAATGGCTAAAGTCTTTCTGGGTCAGGTTTAATTATCCTATTACCTTTCCAGTAGCCAAGGATATTAAGTGAGGATACAGAAGATACTGTTTTTATCTCATCCAGTATAAAATTTTTAGTTCTGATGGCTGTTAAGGATCTTTTAACATTTTGGTCATGTTCTTCTTGGTTTCTCTCTGTGGCACTTTTGTTGTCAAAGTAAGGGAAGTTGTTCTTGGATAAGTTCGTCTATTTCCTGCTGAAAAATCGAAACACTCTTCATCTCACTAAATGGCACTTTACAGTACCGATAGAGTGTCCCATTAGTTTTCAAAAGCAGTAAATCTTTTTTTCATTTTGCCTTATAGGAATAGGTAGTAGGTATTTTTCAGATTAAAGGTAGAAAAGACTGTGTCTGTGGCTAGTTTGTTTACAATTTCTTTGATACGTGGAAGAAGATAAGTATTGAGCTCTGTAAATTGGTTGATAGTCTGTGAATAATCAATGTATAACTTTTTCTTATGTCTGTTAGTCGAGTCTTCAACAACCACCACCTGGGCTTCTCCAAGGGAATTAACTTAGTTCAATTATGTCGTTATAGTAGCTTCTCAATTTCCTTTCTGATGAAATCCCTGTCATCCTTCCTAAAGTGCCATAATTTTGTTGTGATTGCTTTACAATTAAGAGAAAAATTTGGAAAAATTAAGGGTCCACTAACAGAAGCAGCAGAAAGAGCACAAACCAGTTCCTATTTGGGTATAAAATCCAGTTTAGGGCCCCCATCTATGATCTTCAGGCTCTGTATTAGCAGTGGTAGTAGCAGTCGCAACATAGTTTGTCAGCATTTAGCTAAAGGCATCTAGGTTTTTCTGCACTCTAGGGAGGAAGCCTATTTATTGGCAACCTGCAAATCCTGGGTACCATTCTTGATTAGTTTTGGGTGTATTATAGGTGAAACTAGACCTTTAATAAAAGTGTTCCTGACAAATTCTTGGTACTGTTTGGTCGTCACCGTTTTGAAAGTACAGTTTTTGCTTAGTTGTGGAGTTCCCACAAGAATTTTCCAGAGACTTGTGAGGTTTCTGCCAATGAGTAACTAGAATGTGCCTGGCAAAAATTTTGTTTGGTGTCTTGACGTATAGTTTTGTTCAGACATTAATATCCATCATGTACATAATACAGCCCCTTATATATTCAAAAACATTGAATGAGACGCAGCTAACAAGAAACTTTAATTTCTTAAAAGTAGTGTCACTGCATTCTTCAAAAAAATTGTTTAACTTTTTAATCCAGTGTTTTCATTTGCTGCTGTGGAGAAGTTCGGATTGAGGTCCAGTTTTGTTGGTTTAAACATTTTCACCATGTCAGGTATGAGAAAATATCAACAGAATAAATATGATAGAAATTAGTTTATTAAATTATAATGAAAATAACCAACAATTTTTACCAAACTTTAATAAACTAATTTTACAGGCTATTGTTAATGACTTAAAAAGTCTGCTTTAGTTTCCTCGTGGCATGCACAGAGTGTCATAGTCCAGGAGAGTTCCATAAGGGCTGATAACCTTCATTCGCCAGGGAGTTCCTTAAGGGCTATCATTTGTTATTACTACAGCCAGCAAAGTAGATTAGGCAAAAAGATTAAAAATTATAAGGAAGCTTTATACAATGAGGTAAGTTTATTATGATAATGATATGTCCTGGAAAGGGATATATATCAATCCGAGGTTGTTAAGTGGTTAAGGCAAATGTGACCAGGTACGTCAATCTAATATATAGATGTAATCGTTGTATGCAGTATCCTGAGATTAGTTAATTGTGGTAGACCAATAGACCTCTAATGGAAAGATCTCTAGATCTCTCTCACTCACTCTGGACGTCCTTGCCTTAGTTGATATTTATGACAGCCAATCACATTCCAGTGAGGGGGAACCAAAGTATATACATATTCACTACCTATTCATTACATCAGATAATTATTGAATTGTTTTATTCATTACACCCCAAGCAAGTCAATAAAGCCACTAAGGTACAAGGTATTACTGAATATTAAAAAATATGGGAAAAAAAACTACTATTAAAGATAAAGAACTATAAAAGAACAAGAATTAAGAAGATAAACGATAATGATTGACATAGCATTTAAATTTTTGAAGATCAAAGTTGACGGAGAAAAAAAAAGAGAATTCTACAAGTAAGAAGTGAGACAGAAGAAACTGTTAGAATAAAACTTCCAGATGCATCTAGCAAATTTCAATTGTAAAATGACGAGAATTAGTTGTCAATCTAACACTGCAATTTAATTAATAAAATTGAGGTATCCTAGACCAATATCTGTCAGAACAATTACTATATGAAAATATTTAGAGAAAAGGCACAGGGAAGCTACATTACAGTAATGGGAAAGGGACTGAAGCTGAGATGCCAGGTTAGGACTGATAACATTGCAGATTCTTCTTTGGATTTCAACAAGAATGTTTAAATATATAGCAGAAGTATGAGATTAAATGTGGCAGAAGTATTCAAATCAAAGACAAATGGTAGACTTATAAATATTTAAAATAGATTCTAGTGAATATATGATGAAAATGTTTGTGAAGTGAAAGTATCTCTTAGTTAGCCAGTCAATTAGTTTTGAAAAAGGCACAAAGTGTTCAATTTTTACACGATTCTTCAAAATCCAGAGAATATTTCCAAATTTTTGACCTATATTGTACATTTTTTCAGAAGTATTATTTTACAAGTTAGAATTATTAGGTGGGTGATCATAAATAGTGCCCCGCCATGTGTTGAGAATTAAAAAACCCAACTAGTCTCCTCGAGAGCAACACATTTTGTCTCTTTGGCCTCCTTTTTTCAACTGACCTGGTGGAACAAATATATCAATTTTATATGTGCATTTACTGCTAAGAAGGTTGGGTCTCTGTGTTAGGCCAGAAAATTTTTCTCTACCATTCATCCATGCATTGAATACTCTGGCATATCTAGTCAGGTTTTCCTGCTATTCATCTCGAAGTTCTCGACAAAATCCAAAAGAGGATCTGCAATGTAATCAGTCCTGACTTGGCATCTCAACTTCAGTCACTTTCTAATTGGACGTGATGTGGTTCCCACTGTTTTTATACAAATATTTTTCATGATAACTGTTCTGATGAGCTTTTTTCCCTAGTGTCCCACACAGTTTAATTTAAGCATGCTACTAGATTGGCATCTAGGTCCCACCCTTTTGCCATTGAAATAGTTAAATGTAACCATCTCTTTTACTCCAACAGCTTCTTTTCTCACACTTTTTACCTGTGAAACTCCCTTCAATTTACTTGCTTCCCTGATAACTACAATCTCCAAAAATTTAAATGCAATGTCAATTGCCATCTTCTATCTTCTTGAATCCTGTCCATCTGTTATCATTTCTTCAATATCCTCTGTATCTAGTCTTTTCTCTCACTGTAACCCTCTTTTACATTAGTGGCAGCCCTGCCTTGCTTGGGGTGAAATGATTAAAAAACAAACTTGTGCATATGTTTATTCATGTGAAGAGGATATATTTAAATTTTAAGTTTGGGAATGAAGTGGTAAATTTATCTCCTCTTGCATATCTCAACAAACTTTTGAACTATACTTGCACGTTTCATTAGTGATGTTTATTCCTGGTGTTATTGAGAGTTTTGGATGCCTAAAATCATCAAAGCCTTCTCTCTCATGTGATCAAACCAGGAGCAATCCCCTACTGGTCAGCTTACCAGTTTATTTTTCTATTATGACTTTGAATTTTTGTTTTACTTTACTTATGAAAAAAGAAATTAGCTTGAGATTTAGCACTGAGTAAATATATTGTTTTTGTCAAGAGCACATTTAATGATTATTTTGTTAAGTCAAAGAAGCGAATATAGATAATAAAATTGTCAAAAGATTCATTCAGAAAACAATATGCCTGTAAATATTACATTACCTGAAAATTTGTTTTTACAAAATCGCTTTGTATTCAAGCAACAAATTTACATCTAAAATATTTATTGTGAATGCAACATGTAATTACAGAGAATTGTATATGTCATTTAAGTGTTTAGCAATAATCTAACTGGTAATAGAGACAGATTAGCATTAAAGTAAAAATATACAAAACTGCAATAAAGTGAAAGTTTTGGAGAAATTCAATAAATCATTTGTAAAAGGGTATAGTTTGTAAGTCCCATCAGATGTAATAAAAAGTGGTCTACAATTATCACAAATGGTGAATATAAAAGAGTAAATTCAATAAAATTGAATGAGTATCAAGAAATATTTACAGTGTAATCCTGATATAAGAGAGTTGTCAGGGCCGGATAAACATTGTCTTATATCCGGGTTTCTCTTATATCAGGGTTTGGTCTATCTTATATATATTACCACAGGCTTTAATTTGGGACCAGAGAAAATATATTTTATATCAGGGTCTCTTATATCCGGGTTATACATGGAAAGTGTTTATCTCAAATAACAACTCAATTCCCACACTCAACTTTAACTTCTGAAGTGTAAAAGATAAAGAAAATAAAACATTGATTTAGTGATATCACAGGTTTCTGATTTGGGTTTTCCAATAAAATTTGTATTCATTTAATGATTTTTAAAAATGTGTGTAAATTAATTAAAATTCCTGTTTTTGTGTAAAACTTCAAGAAGAAATATCTCCACATTAAGACTTCTTCTTTTTCTGTTTGACATGTGCCAGCAAAAGATGTTTGGCAATCATGGCTCTTCAAAATTTCCTGTCCTTTGCAGCTTTTAATAAATTTCATTTCGTTCTAATTTCTTCTAAATCTTCTTCTTCAATCCATTCACTCAAGCTTACCAGGCAAACTATGCTTTTGCCTTCCATCTGATCCATAAATACACATTTTTCAAAGCTTTCTTTCCTCATTATATGCCCTATAAATATCAACTATCTCTTCCTAATGTAAGTGTCCTTTTTGTTTCAATTTTCTCTAAAACTTTGGTGTTACTAACAGGTTCAGTATCCATAGTATTCTCAGTATCTGTCTGTAGAACTGCATGAATATGACAACCTCAACTGGAATTGATTGTCAATTTTGAGCCATTATCCATTGCATCACTCACACTGATGACACATGGTATTCCTTAGCATTTACCCATCTAGGTACTGACCAGGCTCGACATTGCTTAACTTTGAATATCACATAAGAACTGGTGTTTGAATATGATGTAGCCATAAGCCAACATGAATGAGTTATCTTAAAATGATTTTTACCATTTAATCGATTAAAAATTTTATTATTAAAACACTAAAAGAAATTCAGTAAATATTTAGTAAAAAAATCTTTAAAAATATTTCATATCTTTAGCACTCTATTTTTTTATCCTGGTGTGTATTTGCAAAGAAAATAACAGGGAGGAAATGGCATTGCATTTCAGTATAAAGGACAAAATGTAAACAAAGAGAGAATTTCCAAAATGGGGACATACTTGATACCATTTGATGCTTCACGGGTGAAGAAGCAAAAATTTTAATTAACATCTTTTAGTGCTTAAGGTTTTCAAATATAGATTTAATAACATACTGGACTATTTATAATCATAAATGCTCATTGACACTAGAAGAATTTATTGAGTGTATCTTGCCATAGTCTCTTTGATTTATCTAAAATTAATATAGATATCTATTAACTTGAGTCATAAGTAATTTCTGGTTTTGATAACCAATTGTAATGATGAATATATCATCCAAATTACTAATCATACAAAGAAGTAAAGAATAAATTTGGAGTACACTAGCATATCTTAGTTTTTAAATAGCTGTGGTAACATACACAGTTGATTAAAGAATAAATTTCCTAACACCACTAAGGGATGTATTAGTAGAGCATATACAGTAAATGATGTTATTAGAGTTAAAGCCAAAAAAAGTCATAATTTTTTTAATCATTTTCAAGCAAGGCAATAAAGCTACTAAGATACAAGGAGTTTAATGAGATTGAAAGTATATGAGGAAAACAAAAAGATAACTAAACGGTACAAAATTGTTTTGCATAGCATCATTCTGGAGAAAAATTATTAGAAAATGAATCGAGACAGAGGTGTTCATTGGACTTTGATAAAGAAGTGCTAAAATTATTTGTGGAAAGCAATTCAAGGCAAAATACTCAAGAATTGGCAAAGATTTTGAACACATCACAATCTACCATACATCAACATTTAGAAATGACGGGGAAAAGTCAGCAAGCTGAGTGTTTGGGTTCAACATGCTCTTTGTGAAAAGAATAAAATAGATTGTTAATAAACATAAATGATGGCTCAACTGAATAACAAAGATAAGACTTTTGTTATTACCTTCTATTGTCATAATTCTACCTTAATCTTTAATAACATATTTTTTTAATATTAAATTTTGCATATACTGTAAGGTGTAAGTTGGTTGACTGCTAGGTTAAAGGCAACCCGAAGGCTCTCTTTCCTTTTGCTACTATCTTGCAGTAGGGCATGACTCCTATCCCAGGATTTTTCTACTTACCCTGGGTCTTTCTCTTTGTTGCTGAGGGCTCAACAGAGAGGTGTCGAGTACCATTTTTAAAGTCTTTGGTATAACCCGAATAGGTATTGAACCTACAACTTCCCACACCACAGGTGAGCACCCTACCATTGCACTATTGGCCGGTTATTGCATATACTAAGTGACACATAATTATACCTATACTCTAAAAGACTGCCCAAATAATAATACTGAGCATACTATACTTGGTTGGAGTTAAGGAACCAGTGAGACAGACAGCAATTACATTATATCAGATTTGTTTACATAAGTCAATGTATTGAGAATTAAAATAGTGTCAACCAACTTATTGGTACTGTTTGCAAGACATTTTTATATGAGCAATATATCAAATGAGTTTCAAACTATAATATCTATTCTTATTTAAAAATATAGATAATAACTTGTTTTGAGAGAAGAAGCTACAGAGAGAAGAGATGAATTCATTCCTTTCCCAAGCAAGTGAATAAAAGGAACCTGACTGGAATTTGAACTTGGCTCACTGATTACCAATTCCAAGCAGTTATTCATTACACGACATGCACATCCAAACTTACAGCACCTCATATTCCCAAAATGTCACCCATCTAGATACTGACCATACTCAACATTAGTGATTGCATTGTAACCAATGTTTTAATGTGGTATGGTCATAAGCCAACTTGTTTTGAGATATCAAGTTTTATTATACAAAGTGCAGCAGTTTATTTCTATTTAACAATAAATCCAAAAGATACAGGCAATAAAAACATTTATCTAATTAGTACCATATCCTTCAATTAAATATTATTGTATTACTAGCAGTATAGCCCAGCATTGCTCTGGTGTAATGAAAGCTTTAAAACTAATCCATGTTCCTGGAGCTCAGACTCAGCCTAAAGAATATTTGTGTGAAGTTTGGTGAGAATCAGATAAAAATTGTGGATTTGTATAAAGGACATACAGACAGATAGACAGACACACACACAAATATTTTGCCTTTTTATATATGTATATAAGTATATATTATCGATTTTCTGCACCATTGTAAGAACTGCAATCTTGAAACTTCTGAATATCGTTTCTTATGTCTTTGTCTATGAGTGTATCAAATTTGATTAAAATCGGACCATTCTTTGTATAACCTGATTTTTTTGATTATCAATTTTCAATATTTATCGGGGTTACCTCGACACAAAACCTAGCTAAGAACACTCGCAGATGCTTATAGCACAACTGTGTAAATTTTCAAGAAAATCAGTTCAGCAGTTTCAGCGTCTATAGGTAAAGAACACACACACACACACACACACACACACACACAGACAAAGTTCCATTTATAAATAAGTTTAGATTTCCCATATGAATAGTGACCGTTGGTATTTAATATCCTATAACTGATGGAAATAAATATTGTAATATGAGCGCTGGTAAAAAAGAATTAATGTGACATTAGGTTTATGTCCGCAAATTTCACTCACTAGATCCCCAAGGATAGCCCAGTGGATAAGAGTGTTGGTTGATTGGTTGATCAAAAAAGTGTCTTGATTCAAAGAGTTGCAAGTTCAATTCCTGACAAAAACTTGGTGAATTATTAACTAAACAATCTATCCCTGTGGACTAAATAAAGGGTTTGGTCCAAAATTTAAAAAAATTATCACCGGACGAAGGACAGAGTGTACAATGACCGAAATGTTGTGAATGTAACAGTAATGATGAGGACAACAGCCAGAACAATGTAAATAGTTACAATACCTCATCTCAGAAATAACCTTTTATCATTGATTTTGTTAACTTTTCTACAATTATGATATTAACTTTGCTGAATGTAAAGGCAAATTGTTTTCTCAGCTGTGATGTGGACCTCCCAAAAATGTCTTGGATAATAATTCTTTGTATCTTTGTGGCACCATCTTCAACTTTGAAAAGATCTGTAATTTTATCATCTGTAATTCTAGCCCAATATTTCTTTATTTTACCACTGCTGTCTTTTGTGTTGATTGACTATGTAGTGGGTTGCTTATGTATTCTTTTTCCGTTAATAGTGGGAGTCCATTCTAGTGAAGAGTAGTCGTATATTGTTGCAGGTTAACGGAATTTGGCCTTGTGGTAGATAGCCCACTATAAGTCATAAAATGATTATAAAATCAAGAAAAGCAAATTGAGTTGAAAATAACATTTCTGTGTGTTGTGGTCCAATGGATATCGGCTCGGAATGAGAAATCGGGGAGCTGAGTTCAAATTCCAGTTGAATTCATTGCATTCACTTACGCGCAAATACCCTTGGGAAAGGTATTAATCCGTCTCTTCCTTCCAGTTATGGGTTAAATAACAGGACAGATTGGGTTCTATAGCCTTGGCTGGCAACCAGTCTACTGCATAAAGCAATGGCAACCTACTGCGGTATAATCTTCTGCCCAGTCAGTCAGTCTCTTTTGAGACATGTTCTCCCAAGCATGTTTCACGTATGGCACTTGACTGACTGATATGCACATATCAATTAATGTTTTACAAATAAAGTAATACTTGAATATAGGTCCAACTGAGGTTAAAATGTTCATGACAAATAATAATGCTGAAAAAGATAATTAGTGTTTAGGAATGTGGAGAGCGGAGGTATGTGAGGAATGTCTTTGAAGTAGTCACTCCTGAGGTCAGTAAGTACTTTTTAGACAGGGGAAAAGGAAAGAGGCAAGCATAGTAACCTTGTGGTGATACCGACAGAGCAAAAGTGAGAGACTGTGAAATGGAAATTTGATATTTGATTAATTTTTATTTTTCAACCTGAATATCTGCGTGAATACACCTGCGCAGAGACGACTTTTGTTCATTTGCTTTCTGGTCGTTATAGAGCAAACATCCAGTCCCTCACTTTTGCTCGATCGGTATCACCACAACTATTTTCATGACAGGACAGGCTCCAAAGGAGAGTCTGTAATGTGATAGGTACTGATCTGGTGGCTCGACTGCAGCCACTTCCCCATCGTCGAAATGTAGCCTCCCTTTGTCTGTTCTATAAATACTTTCATGGCTTCTGCCCAGACGAACTTAAGTCACTGATGCCTCCTCAACAGATGTTTACTCGTGCAACCAGACTGGCAACTGGGTCCCACCCATTCACAGTCAGGTTAGCCAAATGCAGACGACAATTCTACTCCTGCAGCTTCTTCTCTCACACTTCCCGCCTGTGGAACTCGCTCCCGTATTCTTGCTTTCCTGACAGCTACAACCTCCAGAAATTTAAATGCAAAGTCAATGCTCATCTACTAACCACTGGACTCTAGCTCTCTCCCCACCCCTGTATAACCTTCCCTTTCTCTCCACCTATGTATCTGTCATCGCACCTGCTTTCTCAGCTTTCTATTGTTCCTTTCTAACTAGTTTGTACTCCTCACTCTTTTCTAATTAATCTTTTTACATTTATGTAGCCCCCTGCAAATCAGTGGCGTTTTCGCCTTGCTCGGGGTGAAATGATCAAAAAAAAAAAAAATGTTCCATTTTCTAGCCTAGCTTTTTTTGGTTCATTCTATGTAGCTCTACATTTATCATTTTAAATTGCTACACATAAAAAAACAGCAGAGTAAATCAACAAATAACCTATAAATTTGAATAAAGTCATTAAAGAGGAAGTTTTGCTGAGATAACCAAGTGAGAGGAAGTAGTGAAGAGACATTATCTCCCTGCAGGGGAGTTATAACTCTGAGTACATAAATATAAAGCCCCTAACATTTATATATATATAAAAATACTCATAAAAATGAGAAACAGCAAGATGTTGAAGCACCAAAACAAGTATTATTTATTATTTAATTGTTATTTGGTGTTGAAGACCTGAGAGAGTAATACTGAGTCAAATAGTGAGTTTGGAGTAAAAGGTAGATCAAATATAGATCAGAATCTGATAGAATGATAAGATAAATAATAAAATCAGAAATATTTCCCTTTGTTTTTGTCTTCCTCTCTCCACGATGTAGTCCGCCATTTTCTTGTAACGGTTCACTACCAGAGTAGATTTTTAGTAGAATAAAGCTTCGCTCAATCTATACTGACTCAGACTTCCATCTCACTCACTCAGACCCTTTTCATAACACACACACACACACACATATATAAGGTATCTCCACTAAATCGCTAAAAAGCATAGTTTGAAGAATAAAGGCTCCAAACTTGATAAAAACAAAGTTTTTCCATCAAAATGTTTATGTTATTATTAAGAGGAATTCTGTTATTATTAAGAGGAATTCTTAAATATTAAAAAAAAAATTATCCTTTCTAACATGTTGTCAATGAGTTTGGAGTTAAAGGTAGATCGAATATAGATCAGAATCTGATAGAATGATAAGATAAATAATAAAATCAGAAATATTACTGGTCCTGATCTGGCATTGCAGCTTCAGTCATTTTCTCACTGAATGTAACATTATATAAAATATAATATTATATAAAATATAATATTATATAAAATATTATATTAATTCTATTAATATTATATAAAATAGATTCTAGAAAGAAAAATTGTCTAGCATGACACAGTGAACCAACTTTCTTAGCATCAGCAATGCTGATAGATGGCAGAAAGGAGTCCCTCAGATGATTAATAGCATATTCTAACAATAATAAATCATTTTCTTTTACATTGTTACATACAGCAACTGATCAGTATCCAGGCAAAACATCTTCTGACATGAATGAAACAAAAGTATAATACTGAATTCCTCCATATGAAATGAAAAATGAATCTGTTGATTTTCACTAATACTTGATGAATATTTACAGAGACCAAACAGTGGATGTAAGCATATTTAGGTAGGAGGCATTACATTTCAATTAAAATCGTATCAGCAAGTAAAAAATCTGAAGAACTCTTATGTAGGAAGAAAGTGTTGAATTTGACACATGTGGTTGAATACAGATCTCCAGGCAACAAACGTATCTGTTGAATAAATTGTGCTACTGGGAACATGTGACAATAAATGTTAATATATAAAACATTGAAGTCTGAGTGTATTCTGTTTTTAGTGTATTCTGGGTATTCAATATTTGGTTGTTGGTTTGGTTGTTTTGTTTTTATGGCATATCAACACCTCGGCAGGTCATTTATTGCCAACTAAATTTTATTTATTTATTGCTGGTAATACCTTTTTCTTTCAACAATTTATTGTTGTTTTTATATAAGTTTTGTGTCTAGTAATACTTTTCTCTTTTTGAGTCTCAAGATTCTATGGGATTTGTTTTTAAGGGTAGGGTCCCCAAGTCCTACCCTGTTATTTAACCCATAACTGGAAGGAAGGGATGGATTAATATCTTTCCCAAGGGTACCAGTGCTTAAGTGAATGCAGGGTATTCAACTGGAATTTGAACTTGACTCACCAATTTCTCTTTCCAAGCCAATATCCACTGCACCACAACACACATCCATCACTAAACACTTACAGCACCTGGTATTCCCAAGCGGTCACCCATCTAAGTACTCACCAGGCTCAATGTTGCTTAACTTCAGTGATTGAGCGAGAACCAGTGCATTCAACGTGATCTGGCCGTAAGCCCAGTATTTGGTGTTCAGTGATTCGTATCATTCCAATGCTGTACGTCATTAAGACATTGTTTTCTGAGGGAATTATTTGAGAGGATTATTCTGTAAACATTACTGCATATTATTCAAAGATCCCATTTAGTACATTGCCTTTACACAAAGATACCAAATATTATAAATTGTAAATAGCGAGTTACCAAAAGTTCTCTTCAGATTAATGTTACGAAACCATTATAGAAGTGGGTGACAAAAATCACGTTCACGCTAATGTTATAAAAAGAACTATTAACTGAAGATGTCAAAAACAAAAAAAACTATAAAAGTTCAAATATTTCGGAATTGTTTTAACAGAAAGACAAGACTGCAGTGAGAAACTAGAATAAATTGTTAGAAACAAAGAAAAGAGTGCTCAACTGCTATGTATTACCAAACCTCCTCCTGGTAGGGAATAAAGAAGTGATTTGAGGGAACAGAGATATGGTCCTGGGTCAAAGGGTACTGGGAATACCATGGACTGAACATGTGAGTAACAAAAAAGTTTTAAAGAAAATAGAAACAGAAAAAACAGTTATATATACAATCAAGAAAAGGTAGTTGAAATTTCTGGGATATACAATGAGAAAAGAAGGCCTGGAGAATTTAACACTCACAGAATATATTGAAGGCATGAGTAACAGAGGAATGCATTAAGTAACCTAACTTTTGTAATGGATGCTAGAAAAGGGAGAGGGAAGCAGAGTAAAAAAATAAACATTGCTAAAAGCTACAAAGGATAAGAAATTGTAGATAGCCATGACAGCCCATGCCCTGAACAGACATGGCACATAGAAGAAAAAGAAAAAATGACGGCTAAAACCTCCAGGAATTTAAATGCAAGGTCAATACTCATCTCTTAACTACTTGACCCTAGTTCCTTCCACACCGCCCTGTATATCCTTTCCTTTCTTTCTACCTTTGCAACTGTCATCACACCTGTATTCCCATCCTTCTCTTGCTCCTTTCTAACTGGTTCGTCACTTTCCTCTAATCTTTTTCTCTTATGTAACCCCCTGCACATCAGTGGCATTACTGCCTTGCTCGGGGTGATATGATTAAAAAAAAGAAGGTTAATTACTGGTGAAAATACATGGCTACTAATGTTAACTATATGAGAAAAAAGCAACGTTTTTATTGCTGAAGAACTGCTTGGAATGACAAAAGTATGCAGGTGTATGCTTTAAGAAAGCCTTATTCAGTTGAGAATACAAAGTTCACATATAGTGTCTTTTTATAGTCTCAGTAAACATAAATAGCTCTCTCAAAGAGGAGAGTACAAAAGAAGGGGAGATCACTCTCAATTATCCATAACACTGATCTAAACAGTGCTGCTCTCATGCTTATAAGAGGTGTCATAGTTTTGTATAAATAAATAAAATCCATTAATTTAAAATCATTGCTTTTAGTTCTCACTTCATATAAAAAAAAGTAGACACAATAGGAAAGGACAAACTAATTATTGTATCTTCTGGTCAATGATATCAAAAGGCATTTCTACTTTTTAGAGATACACTATATATCAAAATGAAGCTTTTAATTTTACATGCTCATCTAAATATAATTTGCCATCCTATTAACCATGCACTTTGGAAAATACTGATATAAAAAATAAATAAAAATCTGCGTGGCTTTAATTTAAGAGTAAAAATAAAATCTGTGATTTTCAAATAGATTTTATCGACTGAAAATAAAGTGAACTGGTCCCCAGAGTAATGAAAATTCAATTCAATTAGTCTGCTACTTAATAAACATTCAATCTGTCACAATCAGAACTATATAAAATGCTTCTGAGTTCTTTTGAAAACTGTAGAAATATTAAAGAATCAAACTAGTTTGCAATAAAAGCATACATCTAATTTGTTTTTATCATTTCCTTTTAATGAACTACTTGCATACAGTTAAAAGGCAAACATGCTAAAATCATATCATCAACTACAATCTAGTGATTAATAATGACTGCTTATTTCTGTAGAATAACTCATTTTGTTTAAATACATGGGACTGATTATATTGAAGCAGTTTCTAACAATCTGCAAATGGTGTAAAAAATTCATTATGACAAGGGAGTTTCTGATAATCTGAAATTTATCTAAAATTACATTATGCCAAATCTTCTTCTTCTACTTGTATGTGCCCTGTCCTTTCAGGATGTAGACCATCGTGGCTTTCCACATCTTCCTATCTCTGGTGGCTCTTAGCACGCCTTCTCCTGTTACACCATGCAACCCTCATTCCATCATCCACCTGATTAGGTCCTTCAAATATGTTATCCATTGCTTTCCCCTGTCTCTTTTTCCCTCTGGCTGGTCTGTTAATATCAGGTCCTCCAAGCCCTTCTTCTTCATTGCATGTCCCAGGAACTTCAGCTGTCTCTTCCTGATGCCCAGTATTAATTTCCTTTTCATTTCCATCATTTCTAAGACCTCACCATTGCTCATATGCTCGATCCATGATATTTGCAGCATCCTGCTGTAGAACCACAATTCAGTTGCTTCAAGTTTTCCTTCATCTTTGATGATATTGTCCAGCATTCACTGCCATATTGAAGAACTGACAGCACATAGCAATCCAATACTCTCTTAGTTTCTAAGAATGTAAAAATTACCAAAGATTTCATTATATCAAGGCAGTTTCTGATAAACTGAAATTTAAAAACAATCCATTATGTCAAGAGTTTGTAATAATCTGAAATTTGTTTTAGAGTTCATTATATCCAGGTAAATTCTAAAAGTGTGAAATTTATCTAAAAATTAATTGTCATGTTAGTTCTCCCAATTGATTATGTCAAGATAGTTTCTAGCAATATGAAATTTACCTAAAAATTAATTACATTTGGAAAACTGATAAAAAATGAGATTTAAAAATATCTTCTGTCATTTTGAATTTAATTCTTG
This sequence comes from Ascarosepion bandense, assembly GCA_037127315.1. Taxonomy (NCBI): domain Eukaryota; kingdom Metazoa; phylum Mollusca; class Cephalopoda; order Sepiida; family Sepiidae; genus Ascarosepion; species Ascarosepion bandense. Next base: position 97,978 of record JBBBDQ010029153.1, on the reverse strand, counting down.
GCATCTCAAGTTGTCTGGTATGTTGAATTCTATTCCTCATTGTGCTGATATAAGCTACACTAAATGCAAATCCAAAATACTCAATTTCTTCTTCTATGATCTGTGTCCTTCCAGCATGGTGATAATCATGAGTTTTCACACCCTTCTATCCCTTGTAGATCTAGCCACGTTTGTCTATTTTCCAGTCCTTCTATCTACCATTCTATTATCCATTCACACAAGTAACTGGTCCAATACTTTCCCCTATTAGTCTTGTTCTAAGTATTCCCTATGAATTCCTCCTCATTATTCCCTCTGGATTCCTTCCTCATTATATATACAAGAAATTTTATCTCTCCTTCTGATTTGAAATGTTTTTTTTTCTTTAAGCCTTGCTTCTGCTTAATTTTGCTCTGTCCATGAAGTTCTTAGTTTCTTTTTGTAGAACCTTATTTCTGTTGGCTCAAATTTCCACTCATTTGGGGTGAGATTGTCCAGATCTCACTGTCATACAAGAGGATTGACATCTAAAAAAAATCAGCTCTCTTTTCTCTGTTTCTAATGAAATTTTTCAGCTTCTTTGTACAGTGATTTTTCATTAATTTGATATGCGTTCATATTTCAGTGTTGGAGCCATAGTGGAGTAATGAACAGTGGCTTGGATCAAGGAATTAGAGACCCAGGTTCGAATTACAGTCGAGTTGATGACATTCACTTACATGCTAATACCCTCGAGAAAGGTATGAATCTATCTCTTTATTTCCCAGATATGGGTAAAATAGCAGGACAGACTGGGTTTGATAGCCTTGGGTGGCAACCAGTCTAGGAGAAGAAAAATCCTAAATTCAAGACCATCTCATCCAAAGGTAAAGGAGTTTGAGTATGTTTAACACCCCAGACTGTTATAAAAGAAAAAAAACATCAACAACAATGAACCAGCCTAGAACAGAGTGTGATGGTGAAGGATCGTTGAAAGATTAAGCTCCACTGAGAGTGAGAGAGACAGAAAGATCTATTTGATGTTGATATCTTTCATTGGCAATTTGTATCCTAGGATTTTTCTCTGTCTCTTTACAATTAAAAATTCTTTTTTCACACTTTCCTTTGCTACATTGTTTATAAGATCCTGTAGTTCTCTTTTTATATCTGCCATTAACACAGTGTTGTCTGTATATCTTATGTTGTTAAGATTTAGCACCCCAATAATATGTCCTAGTAGAATCTCCAGGATAGCCTCAGTGCAGAAGTTGAACAGATCTGAAGGAAAGACTTATGTTGGTTTTGTTACATGTAGCCTGTTATCAGATTTCAAGTAGGAGTTTTTCAGAATAGGACATTACATTTCTGCCAACAAAACAACAGTCAAATTATGTCCATGACAAATCATCAACAACTTACTGAAAACTAGTGTTGAATTTTTAGCTTCTCACCAGTGTTGGATGTCATAGCATACACATCTCTTAGATCAGCTTTGAGTCATAGAGATTTTTAAAGTTTGCCTGATTGTCTTAGTGATTTATTAGTTATAAAATTCTGGTGTTGAATTCATAGCTTCAGAAAAGTGTTGGCACTCATAGTGTGCATATCTCATAGATCAGCTTTGAGCCATCGAGATTTTTAAAGTTTGTCTGTTTGTCTTAGTGATTTATTAGTTACAATAATTATGTACTAAAAATGATCCTTAATAGATTACTTTTATTTGGTTTGAAAATGTCAATGAAATAATTCCATTGTTTATATGTCTTTGTATTGTCCTTGTGCTATGTAGGCTAGTGGTGAGTTGTCCTGGAATTGAGTTTTTACAGAGATAAGTTCAGTGGCATCAGGTTGGTGGTGATGAGCCATCCTACACCCATAGTTTTACACCCTAACACATGTCACAAACTAAGTCCAGAATCCAAGATTCTGAAGTCAGTAATCATTTTGGCTATGCTATCTGGGGTATGTTATGTGATTCAGTTCTGGTTGAGTCATCTGTTTATAATGGAATATGTTTTCGAATCACAAAAATTTAACAAGAATTTCACATTAGTGTTTGTGGTTTCTGTTTCAAAGGGTGACATCTTCTTACCATCATTGTTTTAGGGTTCATCACCTCCCTCACACATATTCACATCACTCAAGTTTTAGCTATATTTTTATAAAAAAGTAAAGAAAAATGTCTATAAATTAATGGGTTTTCCCCACTTTTTAGATTCTCCTTTGAAAATGTGGTATTGTGGTGGGTGTAGGATTAGAAGATGATGAATGTTTTCTTGTGGTGAATGAGAAAATTGTCATGAGTGTTTGTGTCATGAATCCAGTTAGCTAGGTATGGAATAGACTGTGATAACAAGACACTACCCACTTCCTCTTCAGCCTTGTGCCAAAATTACTGTATTTACAGTAATTAATATCCACTTGAGGTTGCATTTAAATCTTTATTAATGTACATTTTTTTGTAGTACACAAAATATAAATAATCTTGTGTAGAACTTTTCTTTTTCAAAAACAACACATTTTTTAGTTGAACTGATATCACTAACATTTTACAGCTATAGACAACTATATCACCAGCTATCATTCTTTCTACCTGGTGTAAGATATTGTTTATTACAATATCAAATTCCAACTCCATGTTGTACTTTCTCCTTTAAGTCAATCCAATATATAAGTTGTATTGCAAATGTGAAATAGAGTCACTATCACAGCCGAGTTTGTTACTGGGAGATGCATCACTTGATAATCCATGTGAAGGTTGATGCAATATTCATTTAGATTTTAGACATTGTCAGTCATGACAGCAAAGTAGTTGGTTTTATATCTGGATCTGCTTTCTTTGAGAGAAAGTGCCTTCACCAGTACTGAGGGCATTCATCTCACCCACATATAAAAACACACATACATCTAGTTTTATTCCTTGGCAGGCAAGAAATTGGAAGTATTTGTCAATTACTATAAGGTGTAAAAGATAAATATGAGGAAAGAAATTCTATTTAAAATTCATATTAATAAGAAGAATTCATCTAAGTAATTGATGCAACTTAAGATGATTACAAGTCAGAGTAAAAGTAAGAGAAATTAGACCAAAGAAAAACTAATCAAAACTAGATAATAATGACATTACTTCATCTGAGAAATTCAGATAATCTAAAACTATTACCGCTAGATGCAAAAGGAAGAGAAATAAGACCAAAGAAAAGCTAATAAAAAATTAATAATAATGATATTGTTTTATCATAGCCTCAGGCTACTCACCTCAAACTTCTGGTGTTTGCATCACATGACCTTAACTCGGCAAAATGAAAATGAGGCTTATAACAACTGTGATCTACACTGGGGTATATAAATGCAGCAGCCTAAAGCCAAATTTCTCCAGTAGCTGGCCCAACATGAGCATAGGAGGATGATGCCTCCCCACAACCTGACTGATGCTGTTGATATCCGACCTTCACATTTGGCCTGATGATGACCTGAATTCATGTCTGACACCTCAAACTACTACCACTATTACTGCCCTACCTGACACCTCTGACAACTACCTATGCTACCATGACTGTTCTTCTCAAGACAAAAGCAACTTTCCTTTTCAAGACAACAAACAGATCTTTTCTCAAATTACTACAACTGCTTTTTTTAAGGCAAGAAATTCAGTCTTATGACAATATGCACCAACTTGATGCAGTAACTTCCAGCATAGTAAGCAGTTCAGTTTTGACCCGGCAGCAATCTCCAGTGTAGCATCCTTATTTTGATTTCATAGAAAAATGCAACTAACATCTTATATTATACCATAAGAAAATAAATTCTAGTAATGAAGAATGTAGCATCAACATAGCATTGTTTGTCCAACAGAATCTCAACTCCTCATAGGTTGCTTAATCTAATTTTCTTGAGAGGTTTGGTAATTTGTTTTTACTATTAAAATTTATTGCTGAAATTTGTTTTTTTACCATTAAAAATTTATTGCTTGTATTTTGACCCTAGTTTGAAAGTTAACTATTTACCCATAACTGCAAACCTAACAGGGGCTACAAACCTGGGTAAGAGTGGATTTAAGAACAGCAACAATTATCTGGTGGCTTCATGCTCCTCAAAATCTCCTGATCAAAAATCCTTACTGTTGAATGTAGTTTATTGTTACACCCAAGATGGATGAAGAATGTACATGTAGACAGAATTTAAATGATGTCTATTATCTGAGATTTTTTAGCCTAACTGGTATGGCACTGAGCTTATCTGATGGACTCCAAAAAATAAGAAATGCAAGTTCAAATCTCATTTGAAGATTATAATGTATTTTTAGATCATATTGTTAATATAGAATATAATGTGTATGTTGTCATAAGAAAAAGAGAAGATGAAAAAAATAATAATCAAAACTTAGAAAGGGAAAATGCTTCATCTCAAAATTCAGAGAAAACATCAGATGATTATGATAAGGTGCAATGTCAAAACTTAGTAAGGGAAAATGCTTCATCTCAAAAATTCAGAAAAAACATCAGATGATTATGATAAGGTGCAATGTCAAAACTTAGTAAGGGAAAATGCTTCATCTCAAAAATTCAGAAAAAATATCAGATGATTATGATAAGGTGCAATGTCAAAACTTAGTAAGGGAAAATGTTTCATCTCAAAATTCAGAAAAAACATCAGATGATTATGATAAGGTGCAATGTCAAAACTTAGAAAGGGAAAATGCTTCATCACAAAAATTCAGAAAAAACATCAGATGATTATGATAAGGTGCAATGTCAAAAAATAAAAAGGGAAAATGCTTCATCTCAAAAATTCAGAAAAAATATCAGATGATTATGATAAGGTGCAATGTCAAAACTTAGTAAGGGAAAATGCTTCATCTCAAAAATTCAGAAAAGACGTCAGATGATTATGATAAGGTGCAATGTCAAAACTTAGAAAGGGAAAATGCTTCATCTCAAAAATTCAGAAAAAATATCAGATGATTATGATAAGGTGCAATGTCAAAACTTAGTAAGGGAAAATGCTTCATCTCAAAAATTCAGAAAAAATATCAGATGATTATGATAAGGTGCAATGTCAAAACTTAGTAAGGGAAAATGTTTCATCTCAAAAAATTCAGAAAAGATGTCAGATGATTATGATAAGGTGCAATGTCAAAACTTAGAAAGGGAAAATGTTTCATCTCAAAAAATTCAGAAAAAACATCAGATGATTATAAGGTGCAATGTCAAAACTTAGAAAGGGAAAATGTTTCATCTCAAAAATTCAGAAAAGATGTCAGATGATTATGATAAGGTGCAATGTCAAAACTTAGAAAGGGAAAATGTTTCATCTCAAAAATTCAGAAAAAACATCAGATGATTATGATAAGGCGCAATGTCAAAACTTAGAAAGGGAAAATGCTTCATCTCAAAAATTCAGAAAAAATATCAGATGATTATGATAAGGTGCAATGTCAAAACTTAGTAAGGGTAAATGCTTCATCTCAAAAATTCAGAAAAAACATCAGATGATTATGATAAGGTGCAATGTCAAAACTTAGAAAGGGAAAATGCTTCATCTCAAAAATTCAGAAAAGATGTCAAATGATTATGATAAGGTGCAATGTCAAAACTTAGAAAGGAAAATGCTTCATCTCAAAAATTCAGAAAAAGCATCAGATGATTATGATAAAGGTGCAATGTCAAAACTTAGAAAGGAAAATGCTTCATCTCAAAAATTCAGAAAAAATATCAGATGATTATGATAAGGTGCAATGTCAAAACTTAGAAAGGAAAATGCTTCATCTCAAAAATTCAGAAAAAATATCAGATGATTATGATAAATGTCAAAACTTAGTAAGGGAAAATGCTTCATCTAAGGTCAGAAAAAACATCAGATGATTATGATAAGGTGCAATGTCAAAACTTAGTAAGGAAAATGCTTCATCTCAAAAATTCAGAAAAAACATCAGATGATTATGATAAGGTGCAATGTCAAAACTTGAGGAAAATGTTTCATCTCAAAATTCAGAAAAAACATCAGATGATTATGATAAGGTGCAATGTCAAAACTTAGTAAAGGAAAATGCTTCATCTCAAAATTCAGAAAAAGCATCAGATGATTATGATAAGGTGCAATGTCAAAAACTTAGAAAGGAAAATGTTTCATCTCAAAATTCAGAAAAAACATCAGATGATTATGATAAGGTGCAATGTCAAAACTTAGAAAGGGAAAATGCTTCATCACTAAAAATTCAGAAAAAATATCAGATGATTATGATGATAAGGTGCAATGTCAAAACTTAGAAAGGGAAAATGTTTCATCTCAAAAATTCAGAAAAGATGTCAGATGATTATGATAAAGGTGCAATGCATCTCAAAACTTAGTAAGGGAAAATGTTTCATCTCAAAAATTCGAAAAAACATCAGATGATTATGATAAAGTGCAATGTCAAAACTTAGAAAGGAAAATGCTTCATCTCAAAAATTCGAAAAAACATCAGATGATTATGATAAGGTGCAATGTCAAAACTTAGTAAAGGAAAATGTTCATCTCAATTCAGAAAAAACATCAGATGATTATGATAAAGTGCAATATTCAAAACTTAGAAAGGAAAATGCTTCATCTCAAAAATTCAGAAAAAACATCAGATGATTATGATAAGGTGCAATGTCAAAACTTAGAAAAGGAAAATGCTTCATCTCAAAATTCAGAAAAAACATCAGATGATTATGATAAATTACAAATGCTCAAAACTTAGAAAGGGAAAATGCTTCATCTCAAAAATTCAGAAAAAACATCAGATGATTATGATAAGGTGCAATGTCAAAACTTAGAAAGGAAAATGCTTCATCTCAAAAATTCAGAAAAAATATCAGATGATTATGATAAAGTGCAATGTCAAAACTTAGAAAGGAAAATGCTTCATCTCAAAGAAATTCAGAAAAAATATCAGATGATTATGATAAGGTGCAATGTCAAAACTTAGAAAGGAAAGGAAATGTTTCATCTCAAAATTGAAAGAAACATCAGATGATTATGATAAGGTGCAATGTCAAAACTTAGTAAGGGAAAATGCTTCATCTCAAAAATTCAGAAAAAACATCAGATGATTATGATAAGGTGCAATGTCAAAACTAGAAAGGAAAATGTTTCATCTCAAAAATTCAGAAAAAACATCAGATGATTATGATAAGGTGCAATGTCAAAACTTAGAAAGGAAAATGCTTCATCTCAAAAATTCAGAAAAAATATCAGATGATTATGATAAGGTGCAATGTCAAAACTTGGTAAGGGTAAATGCTTCATCTCAAAAATTCAGAAAAAACATCAGATGATTATGATAAGGTGCAATGTCAAAACTTAGTAAGGGAAAATGTTTCATCTCAAAAATTCAGAAAAAACATCAGATGATTATGATAAGGTGCAATGTCAAAACTTAGTAAGGGAAAATGCTTCATCTCAAAAATTCAGAAAAAACATCAGATGATTATGATAAGGTGCAATGTCAAAACTTAGAAAGGGAAAATGTTTCATCTCAAAAATTCAGAAAAAACATCAGATGATTATGATAAGGTGCAATGTCAAAACTTAGAAAGGGAAAATGCTTCATCTCAAAAATTCAGAAAAAATATCAGATGATTATGATAAGGTGCAATGTCAAAACTTAGAAAGGGAAAATGTTTCATCTCAAAAATTCAGAAAAGATGTCAGATGATTATGATAAGGTGCAATGTCAAAACTTAGAAAGGGAAAATGCTTCATCTCAAAAATTCAGAAAAAACATCAGATGATTATGATAAGGTGCAATGTCAAAACTTAGTAAGGGAAAATGTTTCATCTCAAAAATTCAGAAAAAACATCAGATGATTATGATAAGGTGCAATGTCAAAACTTAGAAAGGGAAAATGCTTCATCTCAAAAATTCAGAAAAAACATCAGATGATTATGATAAGGTGCAATGTCAAAACTTAGTAAGGGAAAATGCTTCATCTCAAAAATTCAGAAAAAACATCAGATGATTATGATAAGGTGCAATGTCAAAACTTAGAAAGGGAAAATGTTTCATCTCAAAAATTCAGAAAAAACATCAGATGATTATGATAAGGTGCAATGTCAAAACTTAGAAAGGGAAAATGCTTCATCTCAAAAATTCAGAAAAAATATCAGATGATTATGATAAGGTGCAATGTCAAAACTTAGTAAGGGTAAATGCTTCATCTCAAAAATTCAGAAAAAACATCAGATGATTATGATAAGGTGCAATGACAATGAAACACCTAAAAATTTAGACAACTTGAAAAATCATAATTTAAGAAATGTTTGATAAATTAAATTCAAAACTTGGCAGATAGCTTCATGAGATAAATAATTAGATTTTGTCGTCTATAATCTCACTGAGGGCTGCAATCTTATCAAAATAATCAAATTTGAAGATTTCAGTAAAAAAAGTAGATGGGAAAATAGTATCTATTTTGTGAACTGTTTTCTCTGCAGATAAGTGCTATCTTATTTATGAAAGACGCAAACATCAATTATGAATACATTTGGTTGGGTAGTAATCTTTTGAATTGTTTCTAAATCAGACATAAATGCCTTCAGAGATGATATAATGTTTTGTTATAAAAGCACTTTTTAATTCTTTTTAATCATTTTACTCCAAGCAAGGTGATAATGTCACTAAGATGTAAGAGGTTAGTAGAAGAGAATAAGACTTTAATGTGGTGAAGGGTCAATAAATGAACAGGGAGATAGAAATTTGTGATAGAGGTTGTATTGACATTTTTAAAGATTTTAAGTTGAAAGGAAGCAAGAATCAGAAAAAGATTTTCACAGGCAAGTGCAACAAAAGAAGCTATTAAAGCAGAACTTAGAGTTACATCTAGCTACTTCAACAGTAAAAAGCTGAGACCTACTTGCCAGTCTAGTATTGAGTTTATTCATGAGATCATGATACCAAGGAGGGGAGCTCATTAGAACAACTGCCATGAAAATTTTTATAGAAAACAGAACTATGCCATATATACTAGACAATTGTTTTTTGCCATATTGTAAACTGGACACTGGCAAAGTTAATTTCATTTGTGTAATTTCATGTTTGCATATTGAATAGGGTTTTGAACTGCTTTCTGTTCTTATTTTAAATATAGTCTTTATGAATAAAATAAATATACACACATAAACACAGACATTTCAAACAATTACCTTTTGAATATAATGATAATGATGATATTGACCAATTTTTATAAGTAAACATTTGGCATTTATTAATCAAACAACATAATTTTGGTTGAGATTTCTATAACCTTCTCTTCAAAAAATGTTCAAGAAAACTGGTTTCTCATGTCCAGTAGCTATTATTGCTCTTTCCAGTATTGATGGGAATTTCCTTCCTAACTTTTGATTTGAAGTAGTGTGGCATGCCAACATCTTGATAATATCTCTTGAAGTTATATGTGATATCCTTTTAAACTGTTGTTGTTAGAAAACATCCACTTATGTGGTTTCTGTTACTTGGTACATGTCTTTGTTTGGGATCCTGTGGAAACAATCCACAAAGTTCAAAAAATGGTAGTCTTCACCAAGATCCACTAATTTCACTCTCTGAAAGGCATTTTTAACCATAGATGTATGAAAAGTTTAGATATTTCTGAATGGATTTGGTGCCAATACATAAAATCGATAAAAAAGGCTCAATCTGAAGTGAATATTTAAGAACATGATGGGAATTTTCAGGTTGATGTTTTGTAGCAATTTATATATTTGGGTAAAACTATCTTTTGCAGAGCTTTCCTTCCTAAACTTTTATTTGAAGTGGTGTGGAGTATCAACATCTTGATAATATCACTTCAAGTTACATGTGATATCCATTTTAGCTCTAGTTGTTTGAAGTTATCTAGTTATTTGGTACAGGTCTCTGCATGGGATCCTATCACACCAATCCACAAAGTTCAAAAAAGGATAGTCTTCATTAAAATCCATTAATTTCACTCTCTCAAAGCCATTTTTAACCATTGATGGCTGAAAGCAGTTGTGTACAATTGACAGTCAGTTTAGATATTTATGAATCAACTTCGTGCCATACATGAAATCCACAAGACTCGATCTGAAGAGAATACTTAAAAACCTAACTTGAATTTTAAGGTTGGTGTTTTGTAGCAATTTATACTTTTGGGTGAAACTACTTTTAGCTGACCTTATTCTATGCTTACTTTCCTTAATTCTTATACCAAATATAACAGAACTGATCCAAATATTTATGTTTTTGAAGTGTTTAATAATTCCACATCCTGAATTTTATGATAGATTAAGAGTGCCTAAATCATTGTTCCTTGGAAGAACTTCAAAGTATGAGATGACTGACTGCTCATTTTCAAGTATTCCTGTCTGCTAGGATGACTAGCCAATCCCTATCACAGACTCCTGCTAAGGCATATTCATGTTTGTTTAATATCTGCAGAGCCAAACTGTGGGTTATACTGCAACAAGTGTACTCTCAGCTGTAAAAAATGACGGCAAAATATTTGAGAGGATCATTAGTTATTTCTTCACAGGTTAATCCCACTGAGTGTTTATATATATATATATATATATATATATATATATATATATATTTAGTGTATCAAGGCAGCAAATAATTTTCTAAACATATACTGTTAAATATAAGAGACAATGAATGTCTATTATGTTTAATCATGAGCCATTCTAAACATCGTATTTTTGTTTTAATTTCAGTTGAAAATCAAGACAAAAATTCTCCAACATTTGGATAAGTTTTTATTAATTTGGTTCTAAGCTTTTGGCCCACATGAGCCATCTTCAGAGAGATTATTAAGACGGTAACACAATAACATCCACCATCAGCGACAATTTTATTTTGTGTTGACATAAAACTCCGCTAGGCAACTGCAATAGTTACCAAAAATAACAAATGCAGTTTGCAAATTTGCAATGCGGTTGTATGATGTCACACCACGTGATAGCGCGAAATGACAACAGAACCATATATTCAAGTGCATTTGAATACGTGGTTCTATATATTATATACATCTCTTATATTTAACAGTATATGTTTAGAAAAAAAAAATATATATATATATATATATACACACATGCAACTGTCTTTATTATATTAGAGAGGATATATATATATATAAAAATATTCTTCACGACTTGATTGCATAATTATTGCAAAGAAAAATAAAATTATAAGGCAATGTTAAAGAGCCAACACACAACAAGAGCTTTTACAACTGGTTGTAATGTGAATAAACTGAGCCACTGCTGCCTTGCTATTTTTTCTTGTCATGAGTGTGACAGGAGAAATATATATATACATATTGTAAAAAAGTGACAAAACACGTAGGTTTTAAACCCACTGTTCAAGCATTTACTTTTATAAAATAACAAAAATATATAAAATTTATAAAAAATATAAAAATATATATAAAATTTTATAAAATAAAAACCAATTACACCTCACATTCCCAAAAATAAATTGTTTCCACCATTTATTTTCAGTTACACATATTACCCAAAGAGGAGCAGTTCGGCTCCGAAACATGAAAATTTTTGTGTAGTGATACTACGCTTTTATAAAACATTGTAACAACTATTACAATATATATTCATGTAGATGGGTGTGAGTTTGTGACCCTGGGTTTCACGTTCTTGTGATTGTCTGACAAACTGATTAATTTTTTAAAAAAATTGGTTATATATAGGGCTGTGTATATTGGTGTATTTTTGTGGAAGTGAGAAGAAAATTAGGAGGAAAATTTGTCGTCGTGACAAGCACAGATATATATACACACTTGTACATCCATTGACATGTGCAAAGACACACGCATGTGCCTGCCCACCAGGGCTCACACAAACATAACTATATGCAAACCATATGGGGCTTTTAAATTTGGTTATTAGCTTGTTTTTGGTGGATGGATATGTGCAACCACCAAAAAAATAACAATACAGCCTTAACTAATTAAAAATGATCGCAATTTTTAGCTATCATAGTTTCACACAGACCACATCATACATACATATGTACGTATGAGAAAATATTGTTCAGAGAATAGAAATCGACAACCGTCTGCTCGTTGACATCGCTACTCTATTTGAATACACCAACTAAATGCGTATGTATGTACGCAGCAACACACATATACATATAAATGCCAAGCTCCATACGGTTTGTATATAGTTATGTTTGTGTGAGCCTCAGTGGGTGGATGCACATGTGTGTGTCTTTGCGCACGTCAATGGGTGTACAATATGTATATATGTCTGCGTTTGTCACAATGGGACATTTTCCTCCTACTTCCACAAAAATACACCAATACACGCAGCCCTACATATAACCAATTTTTTAAAAAATTAATCAGTTTGTCTGATGATCAGAAGAGCGTGAAACCCAGGGTCACAAACTCACACCTATCTATATGAATATGTCAGCTCTATCACTGATATTGAGTACTTTCAAATAAGTACCACGCATATATAATGTATAAATAATATAATATATATAACAAATTGCATATATATATATATATATATATATATATATATATATATATATATATATATAGTCATCCACAGACAGATCTGTTTCACTGTATCACAGCTCATGAGTACAGTTAGACAGTCGATTGCTTTTTACCCAGGATTGAAACCCAATCGAATTGGCATCAGTTGGCGATTCTACCTCTGAGCTACAGGTGGTCAGTAGAAGGAGGCAGGCTTTTTAGCATGTATATTGTCATTATACATGCCCAATAGCTGAGAATATTTTAATTCATTGCTGAATATATTTATATTTATATAAATACAAATTTCACATATATATATATATATATATATAATATATATATATATATATTGTTTAATTACTAAATTTTTGGTCATAAGATTAGACCAGTGCACATTTGTATTAAAAAGTGTTCAATACAATTATATTGTAGAACTTTTGAATATTTTCCATTTGTGAAAGAGTTATTATGCAACCTAGGTTTCTACCATGAGTAGCGTCTTCAGGTGATTTAGAAAAAAGATTATACAGGATTAAAGTGTAGTATCTGTCACATTTTGACCATGGCTACAGTTTCTGGGAGAGAACATAATCAGCCATGAACAAAAGTTCAGTTTGTTCAAACTCTTGTTTGTGTTATATTGGCCTAAAAACTGATATTGAATGACAGAAGACAACAATAAAAGAAATGAAGACTTGAGTAAAAAAAAATATCGCCAAATTAATTTTTTTTAAAGAAAATCCAGTTAAGTTCCATACGTGATACACACTTGGGCAATCATGTCTCAAAAGTGACATGACTCACTGGTAGGTGGCCATTACTTTCTGTGGTAAACTGATTGCCAACCAGATATAGAACCCAATCTGTCCCCATATTTGACCCATAGTTTGAGGGAAGAGATGGATTAATATCATTCCCTAGGGTATTTGTGTGTAAGTGAATGCAATGTATCTTGGCTGTCCAATTTCTCAGTGCATGTGGCAAAAAATATCTCTGCTTAGGTTCATGTCAAAGCTGAAAAGAGTGTTAGAGAATATTGTCCTGATAAGGACAGTTTTGTAGTCATCAAAAAGCATTATCCTGAAAAGGACAGTTTATTGTGTTTTATTGCTGCTAATGAAGAAGACGACTGGAACAGATGCTACACTTCTGATTTACCCGACTCCCCCAATGGAGTGAGTTGTGACACAAAGTCAGTTTTTAACATGGGGAACCTGAGCATGTACGCTCAGGCCACTGGTCAAAAATTACCCAGCCCCCCCCCCCCACTTAAGCGGTAACTGGGTACCAAACTGGTCTTATCTGCTCAGATCTAGTTATACCTGGTCAGATTTGGTCAGATGCCACCCAACACAAAATGTGACAGTTACTACATTTTAATCCTCGTCATTATTTCTAGTGATAATCATTTTAGTTGATTTTTTTTTAATGCATTTTTTGTTGAATCAGTTTTACATCAGTTGCTGGGCTTATGGCCTATCACGTTGAATACACCGGTTCTCGCTCAATCACCAAAGTTAAGCAATGTTGAGCCTGGTCAGTACTTAGAGGGGTGACTGCTTGGGAATACCAAGTGCTGTAAGCGTTTAGTGAATAGTGGATATCGGTAGTGGATATCAGCTCGGAAAGAGAAATCGGTGAGCCGCATTCGAATTCCAGTTGAATACCCTGCATTCACTTAAGCACTGGTACCCTTGGGAAAGGTATTAATCCATCTTTTCCCTCTAGTTATGGGTTAAATAACAAGGGTAGGACTTGGGGACCCTACCCTTAAAAAACAAATCCCAATGAATCTTGATACTCGAAAAGAAAAAATTATTACTAGACACAAAAACTTATATAAAAACAACAATAAATTGTTGAAAGTAAAAGGTATTACCAGCAATAAATAAATAAAAATTTAGTTGGCAATAAATGACCTGCCAAGGTTGATTTGCCATAAAAACAAAACAACCAACCAACCAACCAACATCAGTTGCTGATCTTTGAAAGTAAAATTTCTTCTTATAAAAAAGTGGGAGTGCTGACAGGATACAACAACTTTGGTCATGATCACTTTAGACTTCTTGCTAGCTTAACCATTGATGGCTTCTGGACAGTTAACTCTACTGGTTTTATTCTCAGAGCTTAAGTCAACCTGTGATATGATTTCAGGCAATTTTCAATGGTTCTCCATTCTGGGATCACCTCTCTCATCTGACATTATCAAGAAGTCACTTCTCTGACAAATCAATCACGGTGAAATTCAAATCTTGGTCTCAAGGTCAAGATCCTAACATGCTAACCACTCAGCCATGCAAACATACTTCAAAGTATTAAGATAATATTAATATATGACATGATTTTCATATATTAAAAATATAATAAGAAACCATTTGAATTTAGATTTAAAAGGAGAATATTTCATCTTTAACAAATCAGGCAATGCTATATGCTTTAAATTGAGAGTGGATAACAAAGAAATCTTGATATATGGAAGAGTAATTTCTACAGAAGTTTATAAAGTTGTTATATTGTAACCAGGTATTGAACTCACAACTCTTTGGGTCAAGTCACTAGATCTAACCAACACTTTTATCTGCTGGGCCATGAATCCTTGAGGACACATGGCTCAGTCGATAAAAGTGTTGGTTAGATCCAGTGATTTGACCCAAAGAGTTGTGAGTTCAATACCTGGCTACAGCAAAAGTGAACAAATAACTTAGAAAGTTGAGTTAAAGGGAGATAACTCAGACATCTAGAAGTGGGATGAAGAAAAACTTAAAATTGAAAGAAGAGATTACAACTGTTTATATTTGTTTGTCACACCTGTGTAAAGAGTGGCTTCTCAATTTTGATTTTATTCATAGGCACCCATCAGATGTTTATAGATAAGATAAATTTTGTGTAGGCAAAACAAGAATGCTTGTAATTTTTCCAATAGATTTAGTCTGTTTTTAATATGAGTAAAAATTCAGAATTTTATGACTGTTACCTATTTATTGAGTTATTTCCAAGGCCTAAAATATATACATAGAAACTGGAGTAAAAAACAGCAGTAGTGAACAAATAACTTCGAAAATTGAGTTAAAGGGAAATAACTCAGACATCCAGAAGTGATATGACTCAAGGAACAAGACCAATTTTCCCCAGTGATCAAAATAAAGGGTTGGTTTGAAATTCTATCACCTGAAGAAGGTTGGTGTGTATAATAGCTGAAACATTGAGAATATAGCAAAAAAAGATTAGGACAATAGTCCAAACAATGTAAATTTAAATTTATTTGCATGAGTTACAAAGTACTTGGTATTTCTTATTCACTGTGTTTCAAGTGGGGCATACGAAGAAAAAACTTAAGATTGAAAGAAGAGATAACAACTCTTTATACAAATAATGTTTGTTAGTCAAACCTGTGTAAAGAGTGGCTTCTCAATATTGATTTTATTAATAGGCACCCACCAGATTTTTATAGATAAGATAAATTCTGTGCAGGCAAAACAAGAATACTTTTAATTCTTCAGTTGATTTAGCCTGTTTTTAATATGAGTAACAATTCAGCATTTTATGACTCATACCTATTTATTGAGTTATTTCCAAAGCCAAAAATATATACATAGAAACTTGAGGGAAAAAATATCTTAAGTGATTTTTTTTATTGTTGAATACCATCCACACAAAATATTTTTCAGTTTTATTTATTGATAGAATGTCTGTAGAAGGATTTAGTACTCTTTGTAAAAGAAGGTAGAAAGGTGCATTTAGTAGTTGAAACTGTTGCATATTTCTTGTCAGTGATAGTCATTGGCATTCAAAATGATGCTAAAAGCTAGGATTTCAAAAGCTGATTTTCAAGGTTTAAACCTACCTGGAAGTCTGATGCAACCCAATCTTTCAAGTAGTTATATATATATATCAGGGCCATAGCTGATGCACAGAGAACATTGCCTGGATTTATTGTTTGACAATATGATAACGTCATCAGTCATCTGTTTCCAGAAACTATGATTTTTGCGGACTTTTTTAGCTATTCTAATGGAAATTAGGCACAGAATGAGAACGAAAGCAGGAAATCAGGTTCGGACTTTCTGAGTATAACCAGTCTTTTCTCCCAAAATTAATAAATAAACAAACAGATTTTTACTGCGTTCATTCGGATGTTTTCTTTGTTTTTCTTTCTTTCTTTCTTTGTGAATTGTTTAGTTTGATTTCTGACAAAGAGATTTTTCCTTGCCTGGATTTTCACTATGATTGCACGGATCGGCCTGGCCCCGTGCCCGGTAGTTAGATACGGTCATATATATATATATATATATATATATATATATATATATATAGGGAAAAATAATTCACCGTTTGTGGCAGAACTTCTATTATGACAGTGCCAGATTTTTACTAGCAAAAGTGATGGAAAGAATAAAGAATCTAAATGAAAACAGATTAAAAAACAAAATTTGAAATTTCCAACATTCTTGGTTTGTGTGCATTTTGTCTGATGAAGTCCTAAAAAATGAAATATGTCACAAGAAAACTTTTTCCACTTTGTCATACATTTTTTTCTGTATTATTCTTGATATATATACATATATATATATATATTTTTCTAAACATATACTGTTAAATATAAGAGACAATGAATGTCTATTATGTTTAATCATGAGCCGTTCTAAACATCGTATTTTGGCTTTAATTTCAGTTGAAAATAAAGACAAAAATTCTCCAACATTTGGAGAATATCTGTCTTTATTTTCAGCTAAAATTAAAGTCAAAATATGACGTTTAGAATGGCTCATGATTAAACATAATAGACATTCATTGTCTCTTATATTTAACAGTATGTTTAGAAAATTATTTGCTGCCTCGATACACTAAATATATATATATTTATATATATATATGTATAATTATATAGTTATGAATTAATTGTACATTGTGACACAGTAATTTCTATGTTTCCAGATAGATTCTCTTCATTAGGCAATGTTTGATGTTGGTTGTACAGATGATTTACATTTAAATACAAAAACCTTCGGTTTGCCATGTATGAAGAAAATCTATCTCGAAACATAGAAATTTCCATGTCATGATGTACAATTAATTTATAACTATATAATTATATTAAGCTCTATAGTATTTATTATATTGAGCACTGTTCGTAATAAAATAGATGCCGGGGCACTCAAAATAGTAAAACCTTGAGTCCTCCTCACCTGGAATCATTACACTCTCAGCTATTGGGCATGCATAATGATAATATACATGCTAAAAAGTCTGCCACCTTCTACCGTAGAATCACTGACTGACGCCAATTTGGTTGGGTTTCAATCCTGGGTAAAAGGCAATTGGCTGTCTAACCGTACTGATGAGCTGTGATACAGCGAAACAGATCTGTTTGCAGATTACTATATATATATATATATACGTGTGTGTGTGCATTTATATGTATATATACTGAACAGTTATAGGTCAGATTTAAATTATATTAGACCAGTAAACAGCTGTATTAGAAAGTGCTCAATACATGTAAGAAGGAAGATGAAGATTCAACATGTAGAGGTTTGATATCATGAGGTAGTGAAGATCAGCCAATTATACTTTAATTGTTACAACGTTTTTGGCTTTGTCAGCTTAGCTGTTTTGCCATGGTAGCATAACTTGCTAACCTTCTCCCTTTCTCTCTCTCTATCTATCTATATATATATATGTGTGTGTGTGTGTGTGTGTGTGTGTGTGTGTGTATATACATATATATATATCCAAATAAATAAGAATGAAGAAAATAATTGCAACATTCAGAACATTAATTTAAAACAGTGCTCAATATAAAAATAGAGCAATGAATATTTATTATTAATTATTATGTTAGAAAAACTACACACTGCTACAAAATATGTACATTTTGTTTTGACATTGAAAGAACAATGTCTCATTGTAGTTAACAATGATGGTAATAAACGTTCTTATTTTTTTAAAAAATTCTCTTAAGAACAGCACTTCCCTTTACTTTTATTTGTTTTTTTCTGTTCAAGGTAAAAAAAGATAATAAAAAAGGGGAAAAAAGATGGAAGAAAAGATCAGAAAATAATATGAAAAATTAAGAAAAGCCAAAAAAAGAAGAAAAGGAAAGATACAGAAGAAATAGAAAGTGGAGAGGAAAATAAGTGAGAAAATATAGAGAGGGAAGAGCCATTAGAAATGGCTAAAAGAGAGAAATTTTAAATTTGGGCCAGAAATGAATTGCAGACAGGTATTGACATTGGTTACTATACTGTGGCTCATACCTTTTGGCATTTAAAAAATTATTTTATATTATGTTTTTCTAATTTATAGTATTAGGTCTTATGAATTTATATCTTCATATTACTTTTTTTAAAATATCATTTATTTTACATTTTATGAAAAATCTTTCTGCTTGTGTATGGGATTTCATCACTTTTTTTATGTCAAAACAAAATGTACAATTTTGTAATAGTTTGTAGTTTTCACTTGTTTTAATGTAATAATTAATATATATATATATATATATATATATATATATATATATATATATCTATATTTCTTAGATGAGGTAATATTTACACTATTTGTATTATTTGGACTATTGTCCTTATCTTCATTGCCATTTTTACAACATTTTGGCTGTTGTATGCTCTGGCCTTCTTCAGGTGCTAGGAATTTCAAACTGAACTCTTTATTATGATCACTGGTGTATATCATTCTCATTCCTTATGCAAAGCTGTTTCTGGTAGTCATGAGTTATCTCCCTTAAACTTGACTCTTTAAGTTATTTGTTCACCACTATTTCAGCCTGGTATTAAACTAATAACTCTTTGGGTCAAGTAATTGGAACTAGCCAACGCCTATATCTACTGGGCCATGTGTCCTTGAGGACAACAGTGATTGAATTTCTGGAATTTTTAAACCTAGTGTTTTAGTCACCTTTTTTTAACAGAGTTCATATTACAATTTATTTTGTGTTAATGGTTTTCTATTGTATTCTTTACCAGAGTTCATATTGCAATTTTTTAAGTTAATGGTTTTCTCTGGTATATTTGATGTTAATGGTGCTAGAGAAAATCATTAATGTCAAAAAATTGCAATATAAGCTTTGGTAAAAAAAATACTAGACAAAACCATCAACATCAAAAATTGAACTCAAAAATATGAGAGAAAACCATTAACATCAAAAAAATATATGTACTTTTTCAGGTGTTCTTATGATGTTTTCTTTTCAGAACTCAAATTATATAAGGATCATTTAAAGGTTTTGTACTTTTGAGCACTTTTGGTTATACTTTTAGCCATTATTGCGAATTAATTTTGTTTTGCTTGCAAATAAAAAACACTGAAAACTCTTAAAACTTACAATAATAAACTCATAACATTCAACAATGCCATTGTAGGATCCATGAAAATTAACAAAATTATTGGTGATTATCAACCCAGATACTTATATGGTAATGTGAAAATACATAAATCTGGATACCTCTTTGGCCTAAAATTTATCAGATTCCAACACCTGTACATCAGTTATTACTTCATACCTTTCTCCCAATTATAGTATTAAGTCAACACATGAATTCCTTCAAATTCTTAAATCTACTACACCAAACCAAGGCAATCCCACATCACTTGATGTCAAAAATCTATTTACTAATGTTCCTGTTACTAAAACTATTGACATAGTAATTAAATCCATATATAAACATAATTCAATCCCACCCCATCTATCAATTTCAATATTCTCAAAAAACTTTTACTTGCCTGTACCACTAAAATATCTTTTTACAACCATCATGGCAATATTTACATGCAAACCAATAGTTTAAGTATGGAAAACCCTCTTGGCCCGTGCTTTTCAAACTTTTATATGTTCCATGTTGAAAACATTGTTTTTAAAAAAGTACCAATTTATTAGACTCTAATAATAGTACTTTTAATACTTCAGTGTATAAAAAACACACAAGCAAAAATTTATTATCACCTTCATTTTATTAGTCAATGTCCTCTTTGATACAAAATTGGCGTTATTAAAAATTTCCCCACAAGAGCATACGAGAATTCATCTTCTCAACCGATTTTCTTCAAAGAACCCCACAATTTGAAACAAACGCTTGTCAATAACGGCTTTCCAAATTATTTACTTGATTACCATATCAAACGTTTTTATAATGTAACCAATGGCAACTACAAACGTGTAGACAAAAACAATAGCATTAATATTTTTTACAAAAATCAAATGCAAAATAACTACAGACAGAACAAATCTTCACTTCGTAATATCATCCAAAATTATGCAACACCGACCAATTCAAACTAAAAAATTAAATTATCTATTACAAAAAAATCGAAAACTGCTAACCTCATCGTCAATTCTGATAATTCAACTGCAAAATCTAAACTGCAGAGAACAGTGTCGTTTATGAATTTATATGTGCTTTGGAGAATTGTGTTCCTCAACTATCCAAATCCATAAACAATTACATTGGCTACACCAACATAAAACTGATGAGAAGATTGTCATTGCATCTTTTCCACAACAGTTTCATCCAATCTCATACCAACACACATTGAGATCTTTCAGGATCTATCCTACTTGTTGATAATACATACATAATAGCATCATTCACATGCAAAAAAAAAAGATAAAAAATAATTGAGGCATTACTTATAAAAAAAGAGATATATAATTTCACCCAAAGTAAGGCGATGATAAAGCCGCAAAGACACAAAAAGATACAGAGAATGAAAGAAACAAAAAATGTTAAGCCATTAAGAGGCCAGAATTCAAGAAGACAGATTATGATTTACGTTTCATTTAAATTTTTGAAGAACATAGTTGACAGGAAAGCAATAAGCTGGAGAAGAGTTCCACAAAGTTACATTTAGCAATTTCATCAATAAAAAGATGAGACCTAACTGCCAATCTAGTACTGCCTAAATTTGTAAAGTAGAAGTACCAAATAAGGAAATTCATTAGAAAAATTACCATGAAAGTATTTATAGAAAAAGCACAATGAAGTTATGTTATCATGTTTGGAAAGTGGATGTTTAACCTGACCCCACTCCACTAGGATGAGTTGTGACACAAGGTCGCTTTTTAAGGTGGGCACCCAAGCGCTTACACTCTAGCTAGAGACATGACATTCTTATATATATACATACACATACAAAAAAAAAAAAAGATTTTTCCTTTAAAGAAAAAAAGGACAATTTTTCTATGTGCTGTGTTCCTTCAAGATGTGAACAGTGATGGCTCTCCATGACTTCCTATCTCTTGCAGGTTTTTGCAATAGTTGTCTTTTTATTATTCCTCTTTCCTGTTCTAACATCAATTTATACAGATTCATTTGGCGAGTTATTTACCAGTTCAATATTTCATATGAGTACCAACATTTCCAAGCCTTCTTTCCTCATTATGTGTTAAAAATTTTAAACAAAATCAAAAATCCTAGAGAAGATTACATCTAAAAAAGAATGAGATGAATACAAAATATAATACAGGATGATTATATATATATATATTAGTCATCCACATACAAGCCTGTTTCACTGTATCACAGCTCATCAGTGTGGCTAGACACATCCACTTGCTTCCAGCTGGGATCAAAACTTGACTGATTTCCTACTCCCTAAGCCATGGGTGCATGGAATGAGAGAGGGGAAATTTTAGTGTGTTATATATATGCAGTATATACACAAGCTAGTCACCAAGAGAACTTAACTCATGACTGAAGAGTAATATTCTTAAAATATTGTTTTATATATATAAGTTTTAATTTTACATTATAAATAAAGCCTGAAAGTTTCATAAGTCTGACATCTGTTTGATTTTTGCAAGAATTTCCTAATCACTGTGTTTTTCACTACAAAAAAGATGCTAAAATTTCCTATACTAATCTATGGTTCTTCACTGACACAAGAAAAACTAAATTTTTATCCCAACTTTCTAACATTCTATAAAGGATCAAAAAGAATAATTTAATAATCAAAAGAGCTTTTGACCTTTCTTCTTAATAATAAAAAAGATTTTGACAATAAAACATTGTTTTTATTAAGTTTGAGGCTTTTTAATCATTATATATGCTCATATTTTTGTGAATCTGTGGAGGCATATAAATATTGGGACCTTGAATAAGTTATCACTGATTTTTAATGAAAAGTATTGTTTTATTTACAAAAATTACTAAGAAACATGTCACTGAAAGTATTGTCCATCGCAAGTCATTACTTTTTCTTATCTTTCTAGCAGCATTTGAATTCCACATCGTAAAAATGATACATCTTTTAAGTATAACCACAATTTGACCCCTTTTTTTGCCTTTTCATAAGAATGAAAGTGCTGCTCAGCCAGACTATGTGCCATCAAGTGATAATTGGATGGGGCAATGTCTGGCAAATACAGTGGTTGGGGTAGGACTTCCCATTTAAGCGTTTCCAAGTAGGTATTTACCCATTTTGCAACATGTGGCCTAGTGTTGTCATGTTGCAAGATCACTTTGTTGTGTCCCTGCTCATATAACCACTGTTTTTTCTTCAATGCTCGGCTCAAACACATCAATTTTAGTCTGGTTTCAGTCAGTTTCAGCAACTCATAATAAACTACACTCAGCTGATCTTACCAAATGTAGAGCAGAAGCTTTAAACTACTGATATTCGGCTTTGCCGCAGATATTGATGCATGGCCAGGATTAACCCACTATCTTCTATGCTTAGGGTTATCGTAGTGTATCCACTTTTCATTGCTGGTCATGATATGATGCAAAAAACCTTTCCTTTTCTGCCATTAAAGCAGCTGTTCACATGTAACAAGATGATGTTTGATGTCTCTCATCACATATCCAATATCCTTACTTTTTAATCATTTCTAATGCATTCAAACACTTCAAAATTGTTGTGTGGTTAACTCTTAATAATTTTGCAAATTTAGCCTGCACCTGGCATGAGACTTCATAAAGTAATGCTTGCAATTCTTCGTCTTCAAAATTTATGGTGCACCAAAACGTTCTTTATCTTCAGCATCAAATCATTATTTTTCAAGTGTTTAAACAAATCTCTTCATATTGTTTTCAACAGATCATGATCGCTGTAAGTCTGAACCAGAATTCTGTGTGATTCAGCTGCAGATTTCTTTTGAATAAAGTAGTGCAGTAAAATTCCTTGCAAATACACTTTCTTTGGCACAGAGTCTGACATATTTAGCACTATGAAAAACAAAGTTGTTTACACTTTGGCAAAATGACAGACACTGAATTTCAAGATTACTTAAAGATAATAAGATTACTTAAAGATAATATGATTCCTTATAGATACATTACCATCTGAAACTACTTGCATGCAGTTCTGGGAATGTCATCTATTGGAAAACAGCAAAAACTTATTCAAAGAACCAAGTTTTAATTCCAGTTGAATTCACTGCATTTACTTACCCACAAATACCCTTGGGAAAAGTATTAATCTGTCTCTTTCCTCCAGCTATGGGTTAAATAACAGGACAGATTGGGTTCTACAGATTTGTTTGGCAACCAGAATACCACAGAATGTCATGGCAACCTACTATGGGAAAATCTTGTGTCCAGTTACTCATGTCTCTTTCAAGACATGATTGCCTAAGCGTGTATTGCATATGGCACTTAACTGACTGACTGATCTTTCAAGGAATTTTGAGCTGAACACTAATCCGTGTTCTCTGTTCAGTTGTTCTCATTTCCCTGCCAATGTCTTGGTATATCTCATCTAGTTCTTAATTTTGTCCTGCTCAGTTTTTGCTCATCTTTTTCCACTAAGTGAAAGTACATACTGCCTGACCCAGTAATTGACTTCACTGGAGGTTACCCAATATACACCTGATGAAGGTCAGAGTTCACAACAGCCAAAACATTGTGATAACAACAACAAAACTGAGAACTGTAGTCCAGATGCAAATTGTGTAAATAATAAGCTCCTTATCTCAGAAATTCAGACAATATTTATCACAACTATAGCATGTATGAAAAAGTATAAATATAATGTTTGGTGAGGGTGTCACAGATATTCAACTTTAAAATATTTTATCTGACAATTTAATCATTTGCCATAAAACTGCATGCAGATCAATATTGACTGATTAACATTTCTATTCAATTTTGATGATAAGAAGCACAAGTTCTGAATTTAAACAATCAACAACATTCTAAAAAATTAATGACTACAATTACAATACTTGCAATTGTTGAAAACTGATTGAGTGTCAATTACAAAAGAAATGTCTAACTGACTCTATAGCCTATGTATGATTTATTTTTACCATAGAAAATCTTACAGTAAAAAAATTTTATATCGGTTGTACCAAGAACCCTTTTGAAACCTACTATTTTCAGCACATCTTATCTCTTAATAATCAAACGTGCCTCAATAGCACATCACTTTCCACACATAATTGATAATTAAAAGAAGTCAATAAAATTCCTAACATAAAATAGAAAATATTAAAAAAAAAAACAGAACTTGTAAATCTTTACATAAGCCATATTTTCTATGTTTACAGGAAAATTTTCAAATTATTTAAAATTTCCCTAAATTTTAAACCAGCTAAACAAACATAGTGAAGTAACTTCAATCTGGCATTATAATCCAATATATACCCTAAAGTATAGTTAATTTATTTTCTAATATAATATTACTCAACCCCTTAATCTATAATCTACTCCTAGCATAAATTTATCGATTCTTCCATCTTCTGATAATTAATTTGTTTTGTTTGGTTAATTGATAGATCACTTACTATGTCAACGACATATGTTTGATACATTTTTAAGATTTTCTTGTCTTTATCACTTTTACACTACTTTAAATGATAAATAACTTGGAGAAATTCATGTAACCATTTCAGAATACTTTTGCAGACATGCTAAGATACATATGTATACATACAAATGTTTCATTATTGATACTGAAAGATACTGAAAGAGTTTGGGTTTTCATATCATTTTAATTCACTACCCACTCCCTTACCCTATAATCTAATTCTTCTTCTTCATCATGACTTGACTTTCTATTGGTCAATTGAGAAAAACCCTCTGTAATCCCTCACCTTAATTGTCTGGATATGGTAACAATTTTGTTGTTTTCAAGTTTCTTTATATAATAATTGCTTACAGAAATAATATTTCATTGCCTGATGAGGGGCTAATTAGCACCAAATCAATGGCTCAATGTTTTTATTATAAACACTTATAATAAAAAAATTCTCTCTCTCTCTGTCTGTCTCTCTGTCTCTCTCTCTCTGTCTCTCTCTATATATATATAAAATAAAATTTTTATTTTATACTAATTACTCTCGTTGGAACAACCCTATTCCTTTATTCGATATATATATATATATATATATATATATATATATATATATATATTCGTCATCTACATACAGGCCTGTTTCGCTGTTTCATCAGTGTAGCCAGACATCCACTTGCTTCTGTCTGAGATCGAAAGGAGTAGGTAGATTCACCTATTGCCCCATTCACACTCCCTCCCAGCTTTTTAAATAGGAGTAAAGGTTTGTTCATTGTTTACTGTTTAGGATTGGGTTTCCAATTCCTTCTAAAGTCTTCTCATTCACTTTCACTTCTAGTAGCCCTTTGCATCTTAGTGGCAGTATTGCCTTGCTTGGCATGAACTGATTTATATATATATATATATATATATATATATATATAACCATAAATTTGTCTTTGAACACATCTCGAAAAACCCACCGAGTATAAACGCGGAGGGAAAAAATGGAAACAAAAAAAAAGAAATGAACTAAGCACTTGAACATTAGTCAAAGTACTAGTCGAAAGAAAAAAAACCCAAGACAAGTAACCTAACACATAAAGTGCCCAATACACTAGTATAGCAAACAAGTAAGTAGCTAACCTAGAGAGCCAACAAACCTACCAAGATTTCACCAAATTGGATCTTCAGGGAAAGTTGGCAACTAGAGAGCCAACTTTCCCTGAAGATCCAATTTGGTGAAATCTTGGTAGGTTTGTTGGCTCTCTAGGTTAGCTACTTATATATATATATATATATATATATATATATAGTCCTCTCTAAAAGTATTGGAACAACAATGCCAAGTCCTTTGTTTTTAATATTCATTAAAGACGTTTAGGCTTTAGATTCAAAAGATGAATATGAGACAAGAGTTCAGAATTTGAGCTTAGATTTTTGAAATACATCTAAATAAATCTAGGACATACCATATTTTGCTTGAACCCACCCATTCTTCATGTGAGCAAAATTATTGAAACACATGACTGACAGGTGCTTCTGATTGCCCAGGTGCTGCCTTTCAGACTGATTTTTAAATATTAAATAGCTCTGAGTGACTACTCTTGGTTTTAGCCTTGGGTTTCATCAGTAAAGACTGTATTTCACATTAAAAAGGATAAACCAATATGAAGACAAGAAAGCCATTCATGGGAGAGGAACAAACCATTTTGAAGATGAGAGAAAAAAGGAAAATTGATCAGAACTACTCGACAAAAATTGGACATATCAAACACAACAATTTAGAATCTCTTGAAAAAAAGTGTGTACTGAGCAACAGGTTGTCGCAGGGCTGCTTATGGTAACTGACTCTACAGACTTTTAAGAAATGGTTAAGTGACACAGGAAAGGTAAGGATGACAAAAACAAGATGTTGAATGTCATAGTTGCCAAAGTGTGACAATTTTTATTGTGCTATTGTTACAGTTCAAATGATCTTTTGGGTTGCTGTGAAAATGTTGTGGCTTGAGCGGTTTCCACCACTCACAGACTAGAGTTGATCAGTGCATATGGTTCACAGTTTGTATACCAAGGAACGATGTCTGAGTTAGTTGTTAGGCTGATTATATTGGTTTCTTGGGGCTTACTGCAGTCAGGTGACATTGACTATGCTAACTGTGGAAGTACGGGTCAATTTGGTGACTGGCATATAGACTACATTAGCAGTTGGTGGTTGATCAGTCGGGTAGTTGCAAGGTTGAATTGGACTGCCTACTACACTGGTAGTCACTGGGTCACACTGGTGCATATTGCAGTAAGATAGACTTTCTTACTCTGAAAAAGGCAGTTGTAGTAATTCAAGAAAAGACCTGGTTGTTGTCCAAAAAGATGGTAGTGGTCAGAGGCATCAGTGGGGTGGTAGCAGTGGTATTGGTCAGAGGCGTTAGGTATGGTGATAGCAGTGGTAGTGGTTGGAGGCATCAACAGAGGAGTAATAGTGGCAGTGGTTGGCCAGGTAAGGCTTGGTTAGGTCACTGGAGTGACATCAAATTCCCTGTCCTCCTTTGCCCAGGTTGGGCCAGCTACTGGAGAAATTTTACTTTAGACTGCTGCTTTTATATACCTGTGTGTAAGTCATTGTCATTATGTGCCTTGTTTTCAATTTGCTGAGTCATGATCATGTGATGTAAACACCAGAGCTTTGAGGTGAGTAGCCTGGGGCCATGATAAGGCATAAAACAGGTCAGGCAAGGAAAAAAAAGTCAGCAGTTGATGACATAAATGACCTGTGAGAAAAAACCTAAAAATAACAGTCAGTAACATCACCAACAATTCCAGAGTGCAGGGGATGAAGGTTACACAATCCATCATTCAAAGAAAACACTGAGAGCAGAAATATAGAGATGCAAACCACTGGTTCTTCTTCTTCTTCTATGTGCCCTGTCCCTTCAGGACGTAGGCGATCATGGCTCTCCACGTCTCCCTATCCCTTGTGGCTCTTAGTATGTTTGCTCCTGTTGCTCCTGGCAACCCCCATTCTGTCATCCACCTGATCAGGCCCTGCAAATATGTTATCCGCTGCCTTCCTCTGTCTCTCCTTTAAGAATTAGGCCAAATTAGAATTCATAAAGAAATACAGGGTTAAGCTACAAAAGTTCTGAAAGAAAGTTTTGTTGACTGATGAGACCAAGATTAATCTCTACCAAAATGATTGAAAGGCTAAAGTGTGGAGAAAGAAAGGATCTGCTTATGATCCAAAAGATACAAACTCATCTGTAAGGCATGGTAGAGACAGTGTCTTGGCCTGTACTTGCATGGATGCTTCAGGAACAGGTTTGTTCATATTTATTGATAATGTAACTCAAAATGGCAACTGCAGAATGAATTCAGAAGTCTACAAAAACTTTTTGTTCACTAATTTACAGAGAAATCCATTTTAACTAATCAGAAGGAAGTTTATCATGCA
This sequence comes from Ascarosepion bandense, assembly GCA_037127315.1. Taxonomy (NCBI): domain Eukaryota; kingdom Metazoa; phylum Mollusca; class Cephalopoda; order Sepiida; family Sepiidae; genus Ascarosepion; species Ascarosepion bandense. Next base: position 69,355 of record JBBBDQ010029153.1, on the reverse strand, counting down.
GCAGGGAAATGACCTAAAATATACTGCCAACAATATAATTGTAAATGTCATGAAATAAAAGCTGAAATTCTGAACTCTTGTCTTATATATATGAGCGGATATTGACGTTAATGTCCAGGGACATCATATACTGCCATCACAACAAAGGACTTCACAAGGGGAAAAATGGACAGTTTTAGAGCAAATCACCCAACCTTAACACAATAGAGTACACATTTCATCTCCTGAAGAGAGGACTGAACAAAGAAACTCACATTAAGCAAACAGCATCTAAATGAGGCTGCATTAAAAGTCTGGAAAACGTCACAAATGAAGAATGCAAGAGTTTTGTGTCACAGGCTTGATGCACTTGTTGCAAGCAAGGGTTATGCAGCCAAATATTAAATGTTATTTACATTAAGACTATCAGTTCTTTAATTTTGCTCACCTAAAAAACTGGGTGATCTGATACAAATATTGGTACATCCTAAGCTGATTAACATATCTAAATATACCAGAAAACAAAGACTGAAATTCTGAACTCTTGTCTTATATTCATCTTTTGAGCTTAAACCTAAACCTTCTCGATCTAGCTCACAAATGAGTGGAGGTCATTTTCAAGATCAAATGAAAATTTGATTTTATCAAACTAATTAGACAATATTATCAAAGACAGGAATAAATAATTGTACCATCAGCATAGATACCTAGTCAGGAAATGATGATATTTGGAAGCTAATTGGTGAAAATAAAGAGCAGAACAGGTCCAAGAAAGAACCCTGTGGGAGACCCAAATTAATGCAAAATGGTTTAAAGGAATGGCTGTTCACATCAATTTTCATTATGCAGTTTGATCAGAAAGATTGAATTGAAGAATCAGTTAGAAATACTATATTCCTTCAATTTGTGAGGAAGATCATCATACCAAGATTTTTCAAATGCCTTAAAAATACCTACAGCAACAGTCAAAGCTTTACCATTCATATTTAAACCTTGACAAACTCTTTCATCAATGACCATCAATGAATTGGTGGTTGACCTAATTACTAATACAATTATTATATTGACAATGAATTTTATTGTATTTAATAATATAAATATCATAGTTATAATGAATACCATTGTAATAATATAACCAATACACAAACCTATTCCACCTCCTGTCCACTTACTTTTGGACCATCCTGTATATATATATATATATATATATATATCAGCATGCAGTGTAGAATAATCCAAAAGAGTATCATGTACATACAGTGGTAGGATAACTCTCTAAGAGAGCTCTAAATATATATGTATGTAAATACATATAGAGCAAATATAAGAAAAAATAAGGCAGTCACATTATTTCATGGTAAATCAGAAGTGTAGGCCTATTTCAGGCGAACCATCATCAGCTTCCATCTTTATTGTACAAAGGGTTCGTGTAAAATCCTTTGTACAATAAAGTTGGAAGATGATGATTGTCCACCAGAATTAGACCTATACTTCCAATTAACCATGAAATAAAGCGTCTGCCTTAATTTTTCTTATATATATATATATATTAGTAGTAGTAAGAACTAATGGAATAATAAGCCACAGTTCATAGCATTTCCGTTTTAAAAGTGCTTGATATGCAGTAGAGTAAGATTTGTAGTAATATTTTTATGACTGGAATTTATAATAAAAATATTTTTTCACTGCTACCAAGAACTGCCATGTTTCGGTACTATTTCTGGTACCTCTTCAAGCGATATATGGTTTGAAGAGTCAGGAAATTATATATATATTTATATACATATATATATATTTAAACCAAATATTCCCTTATCCAGACAGTTAAGGAGGGCAGTAGATAGGATTCTTAGAAATTTGGCTTGATACACCAATAGAAAGTTAATGATAGGTGAATGGGGTTATAAGGTGGTGGTGGGTGGGATAAATTATATATATATAGTATATATTGATCTTAGTAAGAATGAAACCAAATGAAGTAAAAATCCACAGTTCATGCCATTTACCTTTTAAAAGTGTTTAATGTAATATACATATATATATAGTCATCCACAGACAGCTCTGTTTTGCTGTATCACAGTTCATCAGTACAGTTAGACATCCAATTGCTTCTAGCCAGGATTGAAACCCGACTGAATTGACATCAGTCAGCGATTTTACCTTTGAGCTATGGGTGCTCAGTAGAGGAAGGTGAACTTTAGCATGTTATATACAGTGTAAATACACACCAGTAGCTGAGAGTGTTCAAATTCATTAATGAATGAATGATGCATAAATGTATGAGTAGCTACTGCTTTTTTAAAGCCTACCATTCCTCCATTGCCGACTGATGCCAATTCGGTTGGGTTTCGATCCTGGGTTAGAAAGCGACCGGAGTCTAAGTCATACTGATGAGCTGTGATACAGCAAAACAGATCTGTCTGTGGATGACTATAGTATTTACGCTCTCACCCTGATTGAGCACTCTGGAAGAGTGGTAGACTTTGTAAACAGTAGTTACTCTGGCATTTACGCACTGCTCATTTGATCATGAATTGATTTGATCATGAATTGGAGCACTCTAGCTATTGGGTGTGTTTATATGCGCTAAAAAGCCTGCCTTCTTCTACTGGACGCTTGTGGCCTAGGGGTAGAATCGCCAACTGACGCCAATTCGGTTGGGTTTTGATCCTGGATTAGGAAGTGACCAGAGTCTAAGCCATACTGATGAGCTGTAATACAGCAAAACAGATCTGTCTGCGGATGACTATAGTATATATATAGTTATCTCACTACCTTCACAAGTATTATAATATAAAGGTTTACATGATCAATACTAAACAAGAAACTAATTCTAAAGCTTTTTTTTCTTTCAACTTTGAAAAAGAAAAAAAAATTATTCAAAGCTGATTTTCTCATGTTTTTCTTGGGTTGTTTTACATTCAATGTTAAGTAAAAAACGCCTATCAAAAATAAAGAATTAAATTGCAATTTCATCTGAACATGCATTTTGTACCATTGTAAGCCAGTCTGTCAGGAATAATTTATTATCAGCTAAAACAAATCACCAGGCAAAATTGAATCATATACAATTCTTCATTTTGTGACTTTATGAATCTTTTTTTTATTCAAGCAAGGTGATAATGCCACTAAGATGCAAGGGATTACTGGGAGTGGAATGGAATGAGATGACTTTAGTGAGGAGAAAGACAATGAAAGAACAGTATTCAGGAAGACAAAATATGATGATTGACATTGTATTTAATTTCTTCAAGATTGTAGGAGGCAGGGAAGCAAGAAACTGGGAGAGAGTTCCAAAACTAAGAAGTGTGAGAAAGGAAACTATTAGAATAGAATTTACAGACAAAACCAATCCAGTAGTGCACTTAAATTCATACAGCCAATGTACCAAGGAGGAGAGTGCAGTAGAATAACTGTCATGAGAATATTTAGAGAAAAAACAGAGAGAATCCACATTCAAGCAGTGGGAAAGTGTTGTAACCTAAAAAGGTCACTGAATGAGAAATAACCAAACAAAGGTTAGAAAATGAAATAGTAATCTTTATATCATCAACAAAATACAATACTCACCAGCTGTATGAAGTAGATAACCACTGCTAGTGATGAACTGCTAGACAGCAATATAGATATTTAGCTGCCTCTCCACTTAAGAGACAAAAATCTGGCACAAGGCCTGTTTAATGTGGGTAATCAGAGCCATATAGCTCAAGTAGAAATCACACAAAGAAACAGTCTTTTTCCTTACATACAATATTTATATTCAGACTATTGGCCTCATCTTTGTTGTATTTAACACAATGTTTTGGTCAGTGTGCCCTGTGGCCTTCCTCAGTTGTATATCAATCTGGGTAACTGTTGTAATCTGAAAAGGTTATTGAATGAGAAATAACCAAACAAACGTTAGAAAATGAAATAATAATCTTTATAACATCAACAAAATACAATACATGCCAGCTGCATGAAGTAGATAACCATTGCTAGTGATGAACTGCAAGACAGCAATATAAATCCCTTCACAATAGTGTCCAACATATTTATGAGGATTGGGACATAACCATTAATGTTCATAAGTACATATATTACAGAAAGTAATAGCAGTTCAGGGCAAATTTTGTCAAGAAATTTTGTATATACAGCTTGAGCACCAGACTAGAAATGGTGGTAAAATGACAAAAAAATGGTAGATTTATAAATGTATAAGATGGATTCTGTTGAGAAAATCTCTCCAGTGTAACACAGTGAACAAACCATCTTAGAAAAATCTCTAGCAATTGATCGGCCCATTTCATGTCAGTAAAGAAAATGTGGGACCAAGAAGGTGCAATAAGTTTACTTCCCTATGATGATTAAAGGATAGCAATTTCATTTTGGAGGTCATCAAAATTTACAAGCCATTTCTTGCCCCAGGACATTTTTAGAGCAGTTACCAGTTTTACATATCAGACCTACTGAACTTATGACTAAGACAGGATTAAATAGTTGTCATCAGATCTATTGAACTTATGATTAATACAGGAGTAAATAGTTGTCATCAACATAAATACCTTGATGACACCAGGGAGGTCAGTGATGGAGATAAAAAAAATTGCAAGGATAGGGTCCTGGGAGACACCTACATTAATATGAAATTAGCTAGAAGCATCGCTATTCAATCAATCTTCATTAGCTGATTTAATGATTAGATCAGGCCATATATTTGTCTAGAGATAATACAACCTTTGAGCTCGTGAAGCAGCCCAGCATGCTAAAACCTGTCAAATGCTGTTGGGATATCTAAAGCCACAACCTGAACTTCACCATTCTTATCTAATGCTTGATAGACAAATTCAGCAATAACCATTAAAATATTGGCAGTTAGTCTAGAGAAATGAAAGCCATATTAAAAGCACTTCTCACCATTACTGCTTGAGGTGTGCGAAATGTCTGTCTGACTTTCCTGAAATCCCATTAGGGCCTTTTTCTCATTGGTCATTTGATCAACCACATCTCCTTCCTGCTTTATGTGAGTGCCTCTTACCATAACTACCCAAGGGCATAGTCTAGCCTAAATGGCCAAATTTTAGTTATCACTCCAAAATTCATTTCTTGTGCTTTTGTGTGTGGTTATTTTTACATTTAGGAATTATCATTATCAGCTCTTTTAACAACAAGTGACAAAAAAAGGAGACAATCCCTTGACTTAAGACATTTTATCAAATTTGGCAGACGAAAAATTTAGGTACTATTCTACTGGTTTTATTTGGAAGCCAATCTGGTTTCAAAATTTATTTTTATCGGTAGACTGAATTTCTCAACCAGCAGTCAGTTTTTATTTCAGTAATCGTAAAAAGTTTCTCTATGCCGACTACTTTGTTTTCAATGATTGTAAAAATATTTATTCATCACTTCTTAGATGGTATTCAGAATATGCCATCATTTATGTCAGTTTTTGACCAAATGCAGATGTCTCTTTATTGGGGTTCTTGACAAAATACAATGGAGACTCTGTAATGTGATCGATACCGACTTGGCAGACCGGCTGCAGTCACTTTCTCACTGGCGTGATGTGGCTTCCCTGTGCCTCTTCTATAAATACTTTCACGGATTCTGCTCTGATGAACTTAGATCACTGGTGCCCCTTAAGTACGAATTTGCACAAGATACTAGATTAGCAACTAGGTCCCACCCTTTTACAGTGAAACTGATAAAATGTAACCACAATTTCTACTCCAATAGCTTCTTTTCTTGCAATTCCTGCCTGTAGAATTCCCTTCCACATGCTTGCTTCCCCGACAGCTACAACCTCCAGAAATTTAAATGTAAAGTCAATAGACACCTCCTAACACACTAACTTGCATCCATTCTCTCAAACAGTCTTCCCATCTACCCAACCCTCATCCTTGGTATCCCTACCTGTCTATCACCCTCCTTCTGACATTTCCTATATCTAACCACTCTTTCTCATCACTTTCCCCTATGTAACCCCTTGCACAATAGTGGCAGTGGAATGCCTTGCTTGGGGTGAAATGATTGAAAAAAAAAACTAGTCTTGAAAAGGACCTCCAATCAGTTGTTAACTGGAGCAAGAAATAGCTTTTAAATTCTAATGCCTCCAAAACAAAATGGCCTTCATTTAATCACTACTGAGAAACATTTTTCTGCCTAGCAGGGTAATTAATGCTGAACAGAAGACTAACCCTTTATGTCTTCTTGACTTCACATTTTCAGATGACGAGACATAGAGCAACTATATTGAATAAATTTTTACATCTACTGCGAGGAAAGGTGGTTCCCTGTGTTATACCCAAAACTTTTTCTTGTCAAAGTCTATTTTGCATGTTTATAGAGCTGCCATTTGTCCGTGTATTGAATACTGTTGACATAGCTGGTCTAGTGTTCCTGCTGTGCATCTCGAGGTTCTAGAAAAAGGTTTTATGATACAATTGATCCTGACCAGGTATCTCATCTCCAGACACTTTCTCATTAATGTGACATCACTTCCATCTGTTTGTTTGCTAGTCAGATGAGCTTTTTATTTTTTGGTGCTCTAACGAATGAATTTAAGCATGCTACTAGACTGGCAGATTGGTTTCATTGTTTTACTGTTGAAATAGATGCAACCATCCTTTTTATTCTAACAGCTACTTTTTTCTTGCCCTTCTCATCCATGAAATTCTCTTTGATTTCTTGCTTCCCTGATATCTTCAAAAATTTAAATGCAACATCAATCACCATTTTCTGTCTTCTTGAACCATGTTCCTTCTTTGCTCTTTCCTCAATCTTTTCTATTTTCAACCTTCTCATTCACTTTCACTCCCTGTAACACCCTGAGTTCTAATGGAATTGTTGCCTTGCTTGAGGCAAAATAATTAAAATAAATCAAAAACAAAAAAAGCAACTGTTGTTCATTTGTAATAAACCATATATAAAATCATCTTCTGTATAAAACCATTTTCTCAAACCAATGATTAAAAATTCCAGCATGAAAGCTCACCTTGATCATGAATACATGACAGTTGAATCCATTACAGAAACCCTACACTTTGGTCACTGAGGTCATTCTAGGAAGACCTCTGCCTTGCAGAGCCATGTCATAACTGCACTGTCTTCATATATAGCTATGGAGCCTGTTGTGACCCATTGTGCTAGATTGGCTATTAACCAGATAAGATTGTCAAATCTTATTTCTAATACTGATGAGTGCCTAGCTACCCTCCTCACCAGCAAAACCTGGTGGGAGTATTGGTTTAGTTGTTAATGACCAATTCATGCAGCATCTGTTGTGTTACATGATACTAGTAGCACTCGTAGACATAAGGTTAATATTTTGTTTCAATAATACTTAAAGATTTTGTTTTACTAATAAAGACTTAGTATACAAAAGAGTTACTTATAATTCTTTCTATAATCTTTTGATGTCAGCAAACTTTTTTGCAGTATGCTAACCTTTATTTGTTGACAAGTGACACTTGAGGAAATGAGAAAAAAGAGCTTGATAAAGAGTATATTATGAACATTTCATAAAGTATATATATTTATTGATAGGTGTGAAAAGAATGTTAAGAAGGTGATTGGCTAAGTATCGTCTTCACTCAACTTGGTTAAGTACAAGAATAAATTGAATCAACTCAGCTTGTCAAATAATGTCATCATTTTTTCTCGCTAGGCATATAATCTCATCAATATCATTTGAGTGGTGACAGTGCATTGAAATCCTCACCAGTCATTCCTTTCAGCTACCCTAAGATTTGCACTCAGAAAGTGCACTTTGTTTGTTTTCTTCTGTCTATACCCATCCATCATACTTACAGCAAGTTCACTTTGGTTATGTCTTCTTTTCTCTTTATTATTTCAACGCAATAATTTTGTCATTGAGTCTTTCTTTTCTCCGCTTGCTAAATTTATTCTTTCTTTTACCATTCACTCGTCTTTCTGATTTTTTATTTGATTTTTTTCCTTTTTTGTCTTTATAATTTTTTCCTTTTTTATCATCATTTCTTTCTTTTATTTCTCTCTTGACATTGCCAGCTTCTCAGTTACTTTCTCTTTATTTTTCTGTTTTTCTCTCTTTCTTTTGTATCCCTTCTTTTTACTTATTTCATTTTTCTTCTTCTTTCCCATTTTTCTTTCTTTCTTTTGTAAACCTTCTTTCTTTTTGTTTCATTTTTTCTCTCTTTCTTTTGTATTCCTTTCTTTTTTTACTTCTTTCCAGTTTTTCTCTTTCTTTTAAATGTTTTTTCTTCTTTTTACTTGTTTCCTTTTTCTTCATTTTTTCTCTTCTTTTCCCTCAATTATTTTTTTTATCTTTTTTATTCATTTTTCTTATTTCTTTCTTATTTCCTCTTTATTTAATTTTCACCTTTGCTTCATTTTTTCCTCTTGCTTTGTCTTTATTTTTTTCATGTTCTTTTTTTGCTTTTTTTTTCATTCTTTTTTCTCTTTCTTAAATGCGATATCTTTTCAAGAAAAAGAGGGTTGTGTATCTCCATAGATTCCTTTTCTTTCTTATATGGGAAATACCATGACTTCTTTGGAAAGATGGTGGAGTGGTTCTTCATTATCTTCTTCATGGTTTTGAACTTTAGTTATTCTCTTAGACTGGCTACTCCCAAAAGTTGGAGAGCTCAGTTATTTTACCCATAACTGGGTTTGGGGAAGAAGAGATGAATTCATGCCTTTACCAAGTGCAAATGATTAAACTGGAATTTGAACTCAGATTGCTGATTCCAATTTCTGAACCAATAACCATTATGCTACCTATATATTTTCATCAGCACTTCTATCATATTTCTCTTTAGATTCCGGCCACCTTTTAGTTACTTATTTTCTTTAACTTTATCTGTAATTCTTTACCCTTCAAGTCACGTTTTAACATCTATTTATGGGTTTTTCATTCTTCCTTCTACTTCTTCTCTTTCAAACAATATCTTCTCCCCAAGTCTTTCTCATCTGCACATTTAATCTATTCTTCCATTTTTAACATTAGAAAATATCTAAGCTTATGGCTACATCATGTGGAAACACCAGTTTCTATATTAAGCAATGTCAAGCCTGGATAGTACCTCAATGAATGACCACTTAGAAATATCAACTGATGTATGCTTGGATATGTGATAGTGTAATAAAGAATGGCTCAGAATTGTTAGGTAGAGTTGATAATTTTCAATTCCCATTGGGTTCATTACATTTACTTATGTGCCAATACCCATAAGATAGGTATGAATCCACTACTTCTCCAGTATCTATGGATTAATTAGTACAAGTTATTTCATGAAAATCATTATTATCTAAAAAGAAAAAGTAATTCCTGACCACTGACAATCTCTTTTTCCCTCATTCTCAATTCATTCCTATAGTAAAACACTACTACAAAATAATCTTGGTATTTCTCCCAAATTTTACTCTGTCACCCACTTGCTCAAGCCCATCAAGTATGACATGCATTGCTTTACCCTGTCTCACTTTCCTTCTATCCATCCTGTGAATATCAGGTTCTTCAAGCCCTCTGTCTCTTTTTGATGTTAAGTATAAGTTTCTTTTTCATTTCCATTCTCTCCAAAATCTCATCATTGCTCCCATCTTCAGTCCATGATATTCTCAGTATCCTTCTGTAGAACCACATTTCGGTTGCTTCAAGTCTTTCTTTCATCTTTGATGAGATTGTCCAGCATTCACTGCCATATAGGAGGACAGATACCACGTAACAGTTCAGTATGCTTTTCTTTATTTCCAACAAAATTCTCTTAATACACTGCTTAGTTTTTGGAATGTGTCCTTGTTCATGCCAATACGTCATCAGATCTCAGTGTCACACTTTCTGTCCTTTGTCAGAACACTTCCCAGGTATTTAAATTTCTATACTTTTTTAATTTTAGTATCCCTGTCCTGTAATTGGCATTTTGGGCTCCTCTTTTTCACACTATCACAAACAAAAGGCAAGGAAGGAAACACTATCAATACTTGTATGAGTAACAACAGTTACTAGACATGAGAAACCAATTTTCTTAAAAAATTGTTTTAAGAGAACAATTTTATAAATTTCAACCAAAATTAGCACTGACTGCTCTTTTAATGAATGCTGAACAGTTACCTTTATCAGATATTTTTGTACTTTATTTAAAAAAGGAATGAAAAATTATACAACTGAGATGAACTAACCTGCTTTAGAAATAGATATCAGTCAAATCCTGACCTTTACTTGTCATCTTGTCAGTCAGTTAGTTAAGTGCCATACGTGATACACGCTTGGGCGATCATGTCTCGAAAGAGACATGACTGACTGGGCAGAAGATTATCCCGCATTAGGTTGCCATTGCTTTCTGCAGTAGACTGATTGCCGACAAAGGCTACAGAACCCAATCTGTCCTGTTATTTAACCCATAAATGGAGGGAAGAGACGGATTAATACCTTTCCCAAGGGTATTTGCGTGTTAGTGAATGCAATGAATTCAACTGGAATTCAAACTCGGCTCTCCGATTTCTCGTTCCAAGCTGATCTCCACTGCACTACAACGCACATCCTTGTCATCTTGTACTGAACAGAAATCCACACCCAACTCATCCTTGAAGTAGTTTTGACTGCAGCTGCTTTTAGTCTTTAATTCTATAGGGATATATCAAGCATATTTTTGCTCTGCACATGGTGTCTGGTTTATCTACCAAAGATAAAGAGCTAAGACATTTAAACCAGAGCAGAAAGAAAATGGATTCATGCCTTTTATCCAAAGACATAAGTAATAAGCGTATGAAAGAGAATCAGTCAAAATTTGAACTCCAATTCTACAATGACTGCAACACTAACCACATATCCATACCCAAATATTTATAATAAAGTAACCCATAGATCCAAAGGCGAATTGGCATGGCAAAGGAAGCATTCCAGAAGTTGAGTAAGGTATTAAGAAACAGGACAATTTCGCTAGAAACTAGAAAGAGAGTACTGGATTTCTACGTGATGTCCGTCCTTCAATATGGCAGTGAATGCTGGACAATACCATCAAAGATGAAGGAAAAACTTGAAGCAACTGAAATGTGGTTCTACAGAAGGATGCTGCAAATCTCATAGATCAAGCATGTGAGTAATGATGAGGTCTTGGAAATGATGGAAACAAAAAGGAAATTAATACTGAGCATCAGGAAGAGACAGCTGAAGTTCCTGGGACACACAATGAAGAAGGAGGGCCTGGAGAACCTGATACTAACAGGCCAGATAGAGGGAAAAAGAGACAGGGGAAAGTAACGGATAACATATTTACAGGACCTAATCAGGTGGATGATGGAACGAGGGTTGCATGGTGTAACAGGAGAAGGCCTGCTCAGAGCCACTAAGGAAAGGGAAATGTGGAAAGCCATGATCACCTACGTCCTGAAGGAACAGGGCACATAGAAGAAGAACCCATGAATATTTTTTTAACATAAATTCAAACTCTCAACTACTTTCAGCTTGTTCTGAATTTTAATGCTTCTGTTATAATGCAATAAACTAATAAAGCCAAATTAAACAAAGAAATGTTTCTCAGAGTATTTTCTATTTGCTTTATTATAAGTTCTTAGAAAATCTAATTTTATTGCCTTCACTAATTTCTATTAAAGATAATCCAGCATTAACAGCTGTTCCTGGTTATGCTTTTAAATCCTTTTAAATGCTACACTATTTCATTTAGTATTCAGCCTAATATGGTCTCACTAATGTTGCTATAAATGTTTTCACTTGTCTGGGAGAAAATATTCGAGACAAGAAGTTAATGTTATTAAATGAGATAAACTGACTTTATGCAAGTCTTTTGTCCTTTCTTATGGAAGACTGCTGCAACTTCTTTCAATTTCCCAAGTTATTTATGGATAATGTGGACAACAGGGAAGTCTATCAATGCTGTCTCCAGTACTTTACAAAATTGTCCATGCATAGACCTGGAGAGTTGCTGTCAATTTAACTGACCTTTCCTTGCTTGATTCATCACTGGAAAACTGATGCTTAACTGAATTTACCATTCTTATATTGATTAAGCTCAACAATTTAAACATTTCCTGTTGAATAAAATATCTATTATGCATAAGCATTGATACTCAATGTTATTAATTTAATCATTAATATTTTAGAAGAACAAAACGGACACTAATATAAAAAAAAATTGTTTCGGAAAATAACATTTATTTCAAAGGGAAACCAGACATTTATTTAATGATATAGAAAGTTTTTGCAATAATGCAATTGTTAATGAGCAATGAAAAAAAAAAGAAAATTTGCTGTGCTTAAATTTTCTAACCAGTAGGCCAACCATAGATTTCAGTACATTTTGGAAGTCTTACTAAAAAACGTCACTAGGGTTAAAAAATACAAAGTCATCCAATTCCCTAGAAATCACGAGTTTAATTCCTTAGTATATTATTTCACAGAAGAAGCATATTGGTGCTGTGAGAAAGAACTGATCATTCTGAGAAAGTGTGACTAGGGTAAAGGCTATTAGCGCAAAGACAGGAATTAGTAAGCTGAGATCAAATTTTAACCAAGTTTTTTTTTCACTTATTTTACAATAAAACCCTTGGGTAAAGCTGGAATAAATTTTACTTCAGCTATGGTTAAATAACTAGACAGACTGAGTTCTCTTGCCATGAGTAGCTATCAGCCTAGGTGAAAGAAATCTCTGAATTTAAACCCTGGTAAATAATCAGAAAGACTGAACTTTTTAAACTTAGCAGAGCTGCCAGTCTCAATGGCCAATTTGAAAGCAAAAACCCAGCTTAAAGAGTGATGCTCTCCGTCAGAATAGCTCACCCTAGACACACCTACTGCTGATAAAACTGCAGTATATTTGGTTTCCCAATGACCCTCATTAGTTACAGGAATTATGACTATTCAGACTGTTGTCCTCATCTTTGTTGTTAACATCCTGAACATCGTGTTCTCCTGCTTTTTTTAAGAGACTGTTGATCCAGTTAACCCTCAGGAAATTTTGAACTAAGATTTTTTCAGGGATATAAGTTCTAAAGCCCAAAAAGACACCAGACTTTTTAATAATGTATGATGTTGTTTTTTATAAAGATACAGAAAACACAGAACACGGGAGCTGGATTAAACACAGCCATTTAGCTGGGCCGTTTATTCAGGAAGTCCTAGGGGAAAGGGAAGTCCCTATCTTTTTTATTCTTTTTACTGGAGAGGGCCTGTCTAAGGGGGACAACTCATATCTTCACAGACTTGGCAGTTATTCAATAAGAGTAACCAAACTTTATAGATCAAATAAACAGTAATGGTGAAAATAGTCATTTCCATACAGGAAACATTAGGCAGTTATTAACTGAACAGTTAGTGTTTTTGATGATTAGAATTTATAAAATCATTTTATTAAAAAAGTTTTTCAGAAAATTAGACTTCACAAGTCCACTAACTTTCACTGCTCTTTCTAATATGGATGGGAGTTTCCTTCCAAACCTTTTGTTTAAGGTTGTATGGAAAGTTAAGGTCTTGATTATATAATTAGTTTTTCTTGCAATTACATGTGCTATTTTTAATTGTCATTGCAGTTAAAAGTCTTCAAACAATGTGATTTCTGTTCTTTGATAAGATCTTTGTTCTTTTGTAGCTTACTGACTCACTAACTCAGCAGTTTGAGGTGAAAAACTATTTCACCATGTCCCTGGATATTTTTAGTGGTCTGTTCATTTCCTTGCTTATCATTTGTCTGACCAAAGGTCATATTTTAATCAATATCTTACTTAATGTTTACACAAAATTTGTTTTGACAGTTCCTGCTCTGGGAGTGCATAATGCTTATATTGTTGAAGATTGAACATTTGCCACTGTTTTCAACAATTTAAACTAAAACAGAAGTCATGCTTTACTGTAATTATGGATGCATAGAGTTGACAAAAACAAACAAAAATGAAGGAAATTTCCTTAATGATACTAAGAATGGTGAAGATGAAATCTATCAAAAGGAATTGTTTCTAATTTTCCTCCTTATTTGATTTAGTTCATTCTCATTTGGGGAAATAAATCAAATTATTAATTAGTTGCTTGGAAATTCTGAGGTAGAAATGTCCTCTGTTAAAGTCAAACAGACTATTTTCCAGATGTTCTACATCATTTAAAACCACAAAAAAAATTTTAAAATACACACATTATTTTCATCTGCAATTGCAAATTAGACATTCAGAATTTAAAATTCATTCAATGTTTTATATCATAAAAATAATGTCATGCACTTGAAGATAGAATAAAATGAAAATCAAAAGAGCTACCAAAGAGGAGGATATGAGTTCAATTCTTGCCAGAAATTATTTCTTTCTGATTTCAAGCTGTTTGTTTAAGCTGTCAAAGAGGTTATAAAGCCAATATGTTGGCTATAAAATTCTTCTGACAGTGCTTTTTTTTATTCTAAGAAATTTTAAGAGATTAAACCAAGTGAAACCCATTGACATCTCACAAAGAACTTAGAGCAGTTTTTTTTTCATTCTAGGTCCTAAACTCTTTCAACAAAAAATAAAATGATTAGACTATAATTCATAATATTCTTGATTTATAAATTTTATGTTTGCTACATTTAGATGTGACTGTTTTCTTTTTCCAAAAAATGGACATTACTTTCCCAACAATCAAATTACTATTTTTTCTTTAAAAGTGATTAAGTATATAACAGCAACCTTACCATTAACAGCAAAAAAAGAGTGAGAGTGACAAAACAACAAATGGAGATAAGACATGGTTGAAATAAGTAAAATGTTTTTATTTCCCTGTGATTTACAGGGTTCATTTGTTTGCTTTTTCTGTGGTATTGAATATCAGTCATGGGAGATTGAGAGTTGATTTGCTATATAACCTAACGTAGTTGTCAACATGTGAAGCAGAACAAATATATCGGATCTATAGATGCATTTACGACTAAGAAGATTAGGTCTCTGTGTTGAACCAGAAAGTTTTTCTTGTCAGAATTCATCTTGCACATTTATGAATCTACCATTCATCCATTCATTGAATACTGCTGCCACATCTGCTTGGGTCTTTCTGCTATTCATCTCAAAGTTCTTGACAAAATCCGAAGATCTGCAATGTAATCAGTCCTGACTTGGCATCTCAACTTCAGTCACTTTCTAATTGGACGTGACATGGTTTCCCTCTGTCTTTTCTACAAATATTTTCATGGCAACTGCTGTGATAAGCATTTAAGTACACTACTAGATTGGCCTCTAGGTTCTGCCCTTTTGCTGTTGAAATAGTTAAATGTAACTACTGCTTCTACTTCATCAGTTTCTTTACTCACATTTCTCTCCTGTTGAACTACCTTCCATGTACTTACTTCTTTGATAGCTACAATCGCCAAAAATTTAAATGCAACATCAATTGCCATCTTCTATCTTCTTGAATCCTGTCTATCTTTTTATCCTCTCAATACCCACTGTAACCAGTCTTTTCTCTCACTGTAACCCAGTAATCAGTAGTCATGATCTCGCCTTGTTTGGGGTGATGTGATTAAAAAAAAAATGAGACTATTGCGAGGAAAATCAACTTGCATTTATAATCAAGTGAGATAAATTCTTGGGAGCAATATTAGTAGTCAGGAATTAGTCTCTGTTGTTACCACTGGTTTTTCCACTAATATCACTATTGGTATCACTATTGACAACCTGGCAAGACTTGCTTGTCATGAGGTCCATCACTAATGAGAGCCTGGTCAAATCAGCCTTCAAGAGTGCAATCAGCATTAGCTTTATGATGGGTCAGTGGCTCAAAAACTACTACTACAAAAACCAAGTGAGGCTTTTTTCTGAGTGATCAGAAAAGAGGTTTTACGACCCTGGTATTTTTAGGATGGTATTTGAAAAGTGAGGGAGTCAAGTTAAATGAAATTGATATCTGTTTTTGTCATATGAGTTTGGAATATTGAAGTTAGCATTTCTGTAGCCTTGGTACAGTACAACAAACATAACACTCTTTTCAACAGCTACAAGGAAATATTACTACCAAGAGACCCATTTTGGGTGGGATCAGGTGTTCTATATAAAAGAATTTTACAAGATTTTCAAATATTCTACATTTAGTGACCAGAAGAATAATAGGTTTATTGACATTGACTGAGTATCTGGAAATGGGTTAATTACAGAGTATTGACTGAAGCCATCTTGCTTAACTAGACTATTATTCTGCTTGTTTGTATGTAAAAGCACTATGCTTTTTTTAACTAGAATTAGAGTGTAGTATCTGCTCAAACCATAAGCCTTTTGAACTGGAATCAGATACACTTTTTAGTTGAGAAAGTGACGTGGTCATATGAAATATGAAGGAAGGAACACACACACACACACACACATATATATCAATCAGTCAGTTATGTGTCATAAGTGATACATGCTTGGGCGATCATGTCTTGAAAGAGAATTCACTGACTGAGCAGAAGATTTTCCTGCAGTAGGTTGCCATTACTTTCTGCAGTAGACTGGTTGCTAACTCAGGCTACAGACCCTAATCTGTTCTGTTATTTAGCTCATAGCTGAAAGGAAGAGATGGATTAATACCTTTCCCAAGGGTATTTGTGCATAAGTGAATGCATAGAATTCAACTAGAATTCTAACCCGGTTCTCCAATTTCTTGTTCTGAGCCAATATCCACTTGCATCACAACACACACACAAACACACACACACACAAGCACATATATATATATAAAGTAGTACCCTTGGTACTTTGTAAGGTTAATTCCACAGGGGATTGTAATCTAATGAGAATTCAATGTTAGAATTTAAATAATAATAATAATGATCATAATAACAATAATTAATAAAACTCTAATAATAACAATAATTAACTAATAAAATGCGAGCATGTGCATTGTGGTGCAGTGGATATTGACTCGGAATGAGAAATCGGAGAGCCGAGTTCAAATTCCAGTTGAATATGTTGCAATCATATATGCGCAAATACTCTTGGGAAAGGTATTAATCCATCTCTTCCCTCTAGCTATGGGACAAATAACAGGACAGATTGGGTTCTATGGCCTTGGTTGGCAACTAGTCTACCGCAGAAAGCAATGGCAACCTACTGCGGGATAATCTTCTGCCCAGACAGTCATGTCTCTTTCGAGAGATGATCGCCCAAGCGTGTATCACGTATGGTACGTAACTGACTGAACTAATAAAATACAAATAAATTAGTGGATATAAAGTCTTTAAATTTTCACAATAAAGCACAAGAACATAAACCTCCTTGTAACTTCCTTGAACAAAGGCAACTTCCCCATTGAAGGCAAGCGCAATTCCAATAAAGCAATATATGAAGCCACCATTTTTTCTGGAAGAAGACTCCAACAAAAAAAGAACATACATAGAGATATCTGCAAGAAGTTGGAAACAGATTATATAATCACCAACATTCATTTTCCAATGCTTCTTTAAAACACCCACTTGCCCTATCAAAACACTATTAGAAACAAAAAGACAGAGGACTCACCCCACAAATTAAATGGTGGATCATTGGACATGCACAAACTCCTAACAACTTCAGGGACAGATGCAATCTATGGTTGGAGGAAAAAATTGTAATAATGAAATATAAAATTCCCAGTGAACTATTAAACCAAAGGAATGAACTCATTTTCAAATGCAGACACAAAAATAGACATAATCTGCCATAGCAAAATAGAAGTTACACTTAAAA
The DNA here is from genome assembly GCA_037127315.1 of Ascarosepion bandense. Taxonomy (NCBI): domain Eukaryota; kingdom Metazoa; phylum Mollusca; class Cephalopoda; order Sepiida; family Sepiidae; genus Ascarosepion; species Ascarosepion bandense. The sequence goes on along the minus strand of JBBBDQ010029153.1, from coordinate 51,748 downwards.
GTTTGATTTGAGAAAAACCCCCAATCATTAATTTAATTTGAGATGAAGTTATACTAACACTATCATGTTTATAAATATGGCTATGTGGACGTATGCGTATATATGCGTATATGAATACAAATATTTTTTTTTTAAAATTATATCACCCCAAGCAAGGCGGTGATGCCACTGATGCGCATGGGGATACTTAAGAGTAAAATGATTGGAAAAGAGAAAGCCGGGAACCGCATCCTAAACAGGAGACAAGGGATGAGCCTCTTCATCTGTTCAAAAGACGTATATATGTGAGGGTACGGATATGTAGGTAGAGGTGCATGTGGGTGTACATAGACATGAATATGTACATGTATGTATATGTATATATATATGTGTGTGTGTGTATGTATATATATAATTAATTTAATTTCTTATATCTGCATGTGGGTGTGTGTGCATGTAAAATTTTATGTAGTTATATACAAGTAGGTGATCAACAAAAAATAATATGCAAGCAAGTGTATAACATAAACCCTTTAAACAACCCTCCATTGTGTGCAACTAATACCTTGTTAAAGACTTTATATTCATTAATTTTTTTTGTTTTTATTAGTTAATTATTGTTATTATTATAACTTTATTAATTATTACTTTCACGATTATTATTATTATTATTAATAATAAGTTTTATGAAATAGTATTATTGGTATCGTTAAGAATAATAAATTAGCCCTTATTTCTGGTTGTTTTGTTTTTTTCTAAAATTCTTATCATGCATGATGAAAATATTGTTATCATGAAACCAAAATGATAGAAGATTAGTATGTACAAAATGAAGATATTATTATTATTGTTAGAATCAATATAAAAAGCTGACAATTCAATTCTTCTAGTGAAAATACGGGGCTCCTAAATTTACTATCATGTATTTGAGAAAGGCCAACTAAAAGTTCAGGCTAAGGTCATCTTATGGCTTGGGGCAGAAATACAACCTCCCATAATAACTAACGTTGTAAATCTAACCCCCTCGTCCAGGTTTTTTTTCCTGTCCTCCCATGATTCTTTTTGTCTGGATAAATCTAGCCCATTCATTGTTGTGAGGAATTTGGTCTGAAGGGTGGTCTTTAAGAGCTCCATGAAATAAGCTCTTACCAATGGATTCATAAAAGCATCCAACTTATTTTCATTATATATAAATATATATATACAGTAAAACCGCTTAGTATGAGTGCACCATTGTGCAAGCAACTTGCTTTACGAGCCACCATTTATAAGAATTTTTATATCACATGATGAGTAAAAATTCACAGTATGAGCAACTGTCATACACAGTGGTGGTCAGTGATTGAGGTAAAGGAAGGTAATAAATAGCATTGCTAGCTGACGTCATTGATTCCTAAGGAATGGCATGGTCAAAGTCAAGCTGAAGCATGTCTGTGAATGCCAGACATTCTGATAGTTGTTCACTTTATTAATGAAAATTATTCAAAATATCTGTTACAGATGACATCAGCTACAAACGTTATTGACTGACTCCCTTTTACTTTAGTTATCAATCACCACTTTGCTCAATTTACCAACCGCCTACTGCTAAGCTCAGCCTGTGCTCACTCAATTTATGAATTCATCTCATCGTGGTAAGATCCCAAGTGTTTTGTGCTTGTGAATTTTTCAGGTTTTGTACACATGTTTTTATTTATTTTGTGTTAATTCTTTGTGTTAGCCATGGGCCTGAAGAAAGTAAGTGCTAAAGATAGTGGTCCTAAGAAGAGGACTATGTGTAGTGGATTTGGCATGCCAAGTCGACTAAGCAACATAGACAATCTGCACTATCCTAAAGAAGAAGAATGAGACAAAGGGCTTTACATCAATTTCTCTAGGCTGTCCAAGTAAAGGACAAATATCCATGAAGAGCTGGAAAAGCTACTTCTCTTTTGAATTGAAAAGAAGCAGCTCACAGATAATAACCCTGACTGAGACAATTATTGCTGATAAAACCAAAATGTTGTATTGGAATTTCTAGAAGTAGAACCCAGGAATGTCAATGCAAGAGACTTTAGCAGAAGAATTTAAAACCAGTCAGAGCCAGTTTAACAATTTTAAGAAGCAAACTGTTGTGCACAGCATTGTGAGACATGATGAAACAGCCAGTTCTGATAAGAAGGCAGCCAGAGAATTCATGAAAGAGTTTATCATAGAAGAGGAATATGTTCAACTGTGATGAGACTAGGTTCTTTTGGAAAACAATGTCCAGAAGAATATATATCATGGCTGAGCTTACGGCTATATCACGTTGAATACACTGGTTCTCGTTCAATCACCGAAGTTAAGCAACGTTGAGCCTAGTCGGTACTTAGATGGGTGACTGCTTGGGAATACCAGGTGCTGTAATCGTTTATTGACAGATGTGCATTGTGGTGCAGTGGATATCGTTTTGGAAAGAGAAATTGGTGAGCTGAGTTTGAATTTCAAATTGAATGCTCTGCATTCACTTACACACTGGTACCCTTGGGAAAGGTATTAATCTGTCCTTTCCCTCCAGTTATGGGTTAAATAACAGGATATGACTTGGGACCCTGCCCTTAAACAAATCCGAATAAGACTTTCTCCATCAGAGAGAAAGCCGGCTCAACCTGACTAGGCTGAATGCGGCTTACATACATACATACATACATACATACATACGTACATACAATTTCTAGAAGTAGAATCCAGGACTGTCAATGCAAGAGACTTTAGCAGAAGAATTTAAGATCAGTCAGAGCCGGTTTAACAATTTTAAGAAGCAAACTGGTGTGCACAGCATTGTGAGACATGATGAAACAGCCAGTTCTGATAAGAAGGCAGCCGGAGAATTCATGAAAGAGTTCCATTTGTTTATCATAGAAGAGGAATATGTTCAACCATGATGAGACTAGGCTCTTTTGGAAAACAATGTCCAGAAGAACATATATCATGGCTGAAGAGAAGAAGATACCAGGCCTTAAACTTGTGAAAAGATAACTGTCACATTTTGTTCTAATGGAAGTTTTGATCTAAAAATCAAACCTCTGCTCATGTATCATTCAGAGAACCCCTGGGTGTTTAAGGTTCACAAGATCCAGAAAGGGCAGTTTCTGGTCAGTGTTGAGGGTTAATGTTAAGGCATGGGTCACTAGGCATTTATTTGTAAAATGAGTCAACAACGTTTTTGGTCGTCAGGTCCACACATACCTCAAAGAGAACGGTCTTCTTATGAACACCCTACTCATCTTTGATAATGCTCCTGGACACCCTCCAAACCTCCACAATAAAATCTTTGAAAAATTTAAATTTATTAAAATTCTTTACTTGCTGCCAAACATCACTCACATCTTGCAGCCCATGGAGCAGCAAATGATTTCTAATTTTAAGAAATTGTATAACAAGCACCTGTTTTGTTGGTGCTTTGATGTTACTGAGAATACAAACCTGACCTTTCAGGAGTTCTGGAAGGATAACTTCAACATTGGGAAATGCCTCAACATCATCAATGTGGCCTGTTAGTGTGTAATGAAGAGGATGTTTTAATGTAGGTACCTCCACTCATTTTTGATGCCTACATTTTAAAGTGAATTTTAATAAATGAAAAACTTCCTCAAAGCTTTCATTTTAGCTTTAACTGAAAGTTAAATGATTAAATTTATTATTTCCAGTAAGCAAAATACTCTGAAGTATTTCAATTAGAAATTATATTGATTCAAATTTAAAATTTAATTTTAACAGCCATTTTTCATATTTTGACAGGATTGTAAACAAATGTTAATTCTCAGTTTAAAAATCTTGTAAAAATAAAATATGTATCCATGACACATTGTTTGTAAAAAATTAGCAAAATAAAAGTTAAATTAATCTGATTTGAAACAAATACTGCTTGTTTACTGCATGAAATTTGAAATAAAAGTATTTTTTATTCCCAGAGGTCTGAAATGGTTGATGTTTGAAATGAGTGATGACAGCCAGATGTTGGATGACAGTTCAGTAAGGTTGACCAGAATTGACATAAATTTATGAAATCGAAGTGATCCTTTCATTTCTGAGTTTTAACTATCAAGTAATTTTACAAAATTAGCATAATATTTTCAGTAATTGTCTATTATTTTATTGAATTTTAGTTACTTTAGCTTTATAGCCTTACATTTGAAGATGCTTTCTGAAAAATAAAATTTAAAATAATATAAAATTATCTCAAATTAATTTAAAAATTTAATAACTGAGATAATAATGAAATTAAATACCCTGATAGAGGTAACTCAATAATTTATGAAATGTTATGGTATTTATTATATATTTATATATTTTAATATCTTATTTTTCATATTATTCTTTATTATTAATAATTGTTATCATGATGGTTATGACAAGGTAAAGTTAGCTTTTTAATATTTTTAGTACTTTATAATTCTAATTACATAATTGTTTACACTTATTTTATTTAATTATCATCCAATACCCTAAAAAGTATATAAAAAATAATTCTATGTGCAACAGAGAAAAGACTTTTGGGAATATCTTGTGGCCCTGAAGAGAGCTGTTTTTTTTATTGCTTCTATTGCTTGGAACAAGCAATCAAGGAGCCGAGTTCGAATTCCAGTTGAATTCATTGCATTCACTTATGCACAAATACCCTTGGGAAAAGTATTAATCCATTTCTTCCTTCCAGTTATAGGTTAAATAACAAAACAGATTGGGTTCTATAGCCTTGGCTGGCAACCGGTCTACTGCAGACAGCAATGGCAACCTACTGCGGGATAATCTTCTGCCCAGTCAGTTATGTCTCTTTCAAGACATGATCGCCCAAGCATGTTTCACGTATGGCACTTAACTGACTGACTATTGCCGAGCTGATTTTCCAGGCATAGGTCCTGCATAACATCATCAACACCAATGTATTTGTTCAATTGATAGTTGTCAACTGTATCATTGAGACAAGAAACCCTATAAAATGAATTTAAAAACTCATGATGTTGCTGGCACAATCACGGTTTACACCATCAATTGTCCAAATATGTCTGATGGTCTGGCCAGCTTTGATACCATTGAGTATTTCATGCAGACATTCTGCATAGTTTGAATACTCAATAAGCAAAAAAGAAATAGACAGTTCTGTAAAGTCTTTTATATTTATAAAAATGAGGAAACTATATGTTATGTCGGGTAACAGAATTATGTGAAATAATACAAAACAACGTAATAGTATAAAAGTAGGTGTATTGACAGGAAAGAAAAGTATTTACAAGAGGTGAGGATTAGTAGAATACAGAACAAGGTAATTAGTATACAGTATCGTCGTAGAGACGTGATAGACTGACTAGTAGAACACTTCTGGTGCAATACCGGAAATACCCCACTGACTCCCTTACTCGACTTCCTTCCCTGAGGTATAATCACTACTATTTTATATAGTGATTCAAATAGTCCATTTCCGTGGAAAGGTGGAGAGTGCCCCAACACTATGAATTAAAAAAAAATAAAACTTTAAATTTTGAAGGGAGGATTTGCAAAGCCTGTTGAGTGCTGAAACAAATATACAAAACAAGGAATTGAAATGAATGAATTATACACTGCCAAAAAAGTTTATATAAGGGTTTTGTTTTCCTGTAATGAGAAGAATCCTTGAAACTCTTAACCTTTTAATGATATGTCATTTATAACCTACCATAAAAAATAAAAACCAGAAATCTACACACATCAGCCAACAACATCATCCCATAAGAAAAATGAACGTAGAAGAAAAAGAGAATAGATCACAAATGAGATTCTTGATATGATGCAAAAGAGACAGAAATCAATACCAAGACATGGAATGGAATACAGAAAGCTACACAATGAAATAAGAAACAAATGCAGACGGGCTAAAGAAGACTGGCTCAATGAAATATGTGCAGAGATAGAGAGAATGGGTATCACAAATAAGGGAGATATGCATAAAAAAATAAGAGAACTAATAGGACAAAAGACATGCTCATGAACGAGATGCAAAAAAGTTCAAGGGTGAAACACTCATATTAGAGAAAGAAAAAATACTTCAGTGATAGAATGAATACATTGAAGATCTCTTGCATTATGAAAGAGAACAACTGGCAATTCACAGGCCAGAAATACTAAAAACTGAAGTGGAAGCTCACCAAATTACAAAAAACAAAAACAGCAGAGCCAGGTGAAATTGTAATAGAGATGCAGGTATTCAGCATAGACAAAATTACAGAAATAATAAATGAAATCTACAACAGTAGTGATGTACTGGATGATCTAAGAAGAGCTATTTTCATAGCACTATCCAAGAAATCAGGTGCAAACAAAGGTGAACTCCACTGAACAGTCAACCTAATGAGCCACATAATAAAACTTATCATCCACATCTTGTGAATAGAGCGCGTAGCAGATTAAGGTGTTATGGTAAAACGCACCTATTCTATAGTGAATAGACTCTCCCACTTAATTTAAGTAGGAGTAGTAAGAGGAACGAGGGTCAGTCGATGGTGGATGATAGTAGTCGACAGTTAGTCGAATACAAAAGGAATCAGCAACCTGGCAAAATTACACTGCGTAATACATATTATATCAAGTTCCTAACGTTTTTGTACACCAAACCTATTAGGACCGATTTTAACACAAATACTAGCCTTCACTGCGAAAATAATTCCACAACATAAGGCCATGATAGAGATAGAACAAAAACATTACAATGTTTCTCAAAGATACCAGAACAAGTAACACAATATTCATGCTCAGAATGTTATCAAAAAGAGCAATAGAAATGCAGAAGGACGTGTACCTGTGTTTTACAGACTACACAATGGCGTTCCACAAAATACAAAACAAAGATCTGTAGAGCTGCTCAGCAATCTTGACATATTTGGAAAAGACATTAGAAGAAGTAAGAATCTATACTGGTAGCAAACTGCTTGCATACAGACAGGAAATGAGCTCAGCATATTTACAAAAATAGAAAGAAGTGTAACAAAAGAGTGTGTTTTTTTACTGGATTTATTCAATATATACAATGAGGTAATTCTGAGAGAACTAGAAATCTTGCCAGGATTCATCACTGGAGACTACAGTCTTAACAATATAACATATGCAGATGACACAGTATTAATAGCAGAAAAGGAAAGAAAACTACAAAACCTACAGAATGTAGCAAAGGAAAGTGAGAAGAAAGGACTAAACATAAACCACAAGAAAACTAAATGTATGGTCATCAGCAAAAGAGGCACCCAAAATACAAATGACAGGTCAGGGATACTAAAATCAAGTAGGTACAGAAATTTAAATACTCAGGTTTTTTTTAACAGAGGATGAAAAGTGCAACATTGAGATATAAAGACACATTGGGATGTGCAAAGACACATTCCCAGAGCTAAGCAGAGTATTAAGAAAGAGAAAAATTTTGTTGGAAACAAAGAAAAGAGTATGGAACTATTACATAATATCTGTCCTCCTGTATGGTAGTGAATGCTGGACAATCTGCTCAAAGATGAAGTAGAAACTTGAAGTGACAAAAATAAAAAAGATATATGGTGTAGGGTAACAGTTATGAACCTTGAAATTGGAGGAGCGGGTTCCAATTTCAGCTGAATCATTTTATGTTCACTACATCCTATCATCTTGAAAAAAGCATGAATCCATCTCTCCCTAATTATTAGGCTTCAGATAAACATGGCTTCCAGCTGTAGGCAAATAGCAGAGCAGTTGAACTGTAGTGGATATAAAAATTAATTAAAATCAACTCTCTTCTTCAGTTTTTCAAAAATTCACAATGTGTGAAATCCTGGCTTTTTCAAATAGAAAAAGGATTGACCATCTGCTTAAAAACCAGATTTCGCAAGTAGGTGTTTAAATGATTTTTGACCAATGGGAGCAACTTGTAAGACTTGGAAGGACTTGGTGATCCAGTGCAAAATTCAAAAGAACATATAAATGTCTTCGCAGTGTCAGAGAGTCAGAGATGGGAGCAGCAAAAGACAGACACACATCTAAAATGTAACTTCAAACTTCAAGCAACCCAGACATTGTCCTCTTTCTCTTTCTCCTTATCTATTTCAACAATTACTACGATGAACATTTTGTACAAACTCTTGATATCCTTAACTTTCTAATTGAACATTAGCTTCTACGAATTCTTGTTATTCCTCCTTTTAATAAATTTCTATTTTGAAATGCAAAATGTATATTTTATTCTTCTTATGCTATCCCACACAATTCCAACCTGCCGATAACCAACCTTCTGATGAAAACCTTCTGATGACAATTCTGGATAAAACTTGTAAGCTGTCAGGATTTCAGTGATGTCTGACACAAGGCCAAAATAAAGAAACATTAACCATCTTCCTACACTTCAGAACTACTACAGCCCTGTATAGCCATTCAAACTAAGAGAAAGTAATTCTGCCACACCAGTTTGGTATTTGCCTTGGCTACTGAAGAAAACACCAGGTTAAAAGTATGTATTGGGTTCACATGAGCTGATTTCTACTTTAAACAACCAGTGCTAGCGGGAAGTGTTTGCACTTGATGGTCAGCTCATTCTAGTTGTAAACAAACACTGTTGCTGAACAAAAACGATTTTTTGTCCCATAGACATTATTTTGCAGACACATGTCTGGGTAATAAAGACACAAGAATTTAAACAGACAGTTAAGAAATGTATTAACAAGACATATTTACAGAAAAGTAAGGGAAGAAATGAACTTCATCATTGAATATTTGTCTATACTTGTGAGATGAGGTATTATTTACATTGTTTGGACTGTTGTTCTCATCTTTATTGTCGTATTCACAATGTTTTGGCCATTGTAAACTTCAGCCTTCTGGGACAAGAATGATATGCCCCAGTAATCAAAATAATGGGTTCGGTTCAACATTTCTAGCACCTGAAGAAGGCCAGAGCATACAATGGCTGAAACATTATTATAGCAATAAAGATGAGGACAACAGTTCATACAATGTAAATAATGTTCATCATGGAAATTATTGATAATTCAATGCAATCTTCAGTCAATGTTTCTGAAGTACATGTCTTCTATTTTATTGGAGGAAGGAACAAAAACATGTTTTTGCTTCTAATGTCAAAGGGAAAAGAGGATATCATGTGGTGAACAGGAAGTTATCAATTCAGTAACTTGAAACAGAATGACATAAATGCAGTCCTACACATGAGGACTGACACAGATCTTCCAGTTAACAAAATGATTAAAAAGAAACATACATATATTGACCAATCAGAGAATGCAAAAATGTAATTTTAAAACTGATCCTCCTTTAACTTCCCAAAATGTATAAATATAAGTGGTTTTGAGCATCTAGACAGAGGAGCCTAATTTTTGTGCATCTCTTGATCATATCAGGCAGACACTATTGGTTAACCCTCTCATCCACTCTCTTGATGCTTTTTCTCTCCTTCTTCTTCTGTCAGAACATTTTGTAAAGCCAGACCCAAAGAAGAAGACACAGGAAACAAACAATTTAAATGAGTCGTTACGTCAAAGATAACAACAACTACAACCTTGCTTCACTCAATACACAATTATCATTCAATATTCTATCTGTTCCTGCCTTCACACATACCACACTAAGAAAATTACTAAACCTTTCTAACCAACCTTGTACCAGATGAACAACATTATTAAACCTTCCCAATCAATCTTGCAGCTGACATATGAGCATTACATCTTTTGTAAAGTACAGAATTGTTTAATGTTTATATAAAAATATATTTTAATCCAACATCTTGATTGCGTATACTTCTTCTGATGTTTGTTTTTTATTTTCATACATTTCTTATGGTGGACTAAATTAAACAAGGCAAGCAAAATCAAATCCAAACTACAAATAATCCTTGGTCCAGCATAAGCCTTTCAAAAATTGTGTCACCTGTAATTTTAGTCAAGGACCATAATCCAATTAAAACAAGTCAATAATAACAGCAGATTAAACTCTAAAAAATTAAGACACTTGAAGTTTCCAGATATTAACAAAAATAGAAATGTTCTGAAAATAAAAATGTTGCAAAATAAATAAAAAATGATTTCACTAATTATACTTTATTGTTGCTGATGTGAAAACAGATTTTTTTTAAATTGAATCTTATCAAATTATTTCCCAGCCTAATATATAATTATTTATGCTTTCTTCTTTGAATAAATAACTGGTGTCCAAATTTCTTATTTAGTTTTTAAATGTCATTAATTTCTTTCAAGTTTTTCTTTCGTTTCAACTTTGTTGCTTTTTGTTAAACTGAACAGTGTAATATCAAGCCATGGACCTCCATCAGCAGACAAAATTAAAGATTATAATTTTCTTTGTATAATCACCAATGTTAATCAATGTTGGGCTTAGATGACTTGGGGATACCAGGTGCTGTAAGCCTGTATGTGTGGGTGGTATAATGGGTTTGTTATATTCACATGCTCAAATACCATTGGGAAAGGTATGAGTCCACCCTTTCTCTCACCAGCTATGGGTTAATATCGTAGAATATATATCAGTAAATTATTAGGAATTCTAAAAACTTCTTACAATATTACCAAATATTATGATTTTAAATAACTTGCAAAAGGTTGGTAAGTTGTAAAAAACAAATGAATCAATCTAATTTTCTTTACACCATACTGTTTACATCTGTCCATAGATTTAATTCGATAGTCTGTTGTTTTTTTTTTTCATGGCGCATTGCCATTAATAATTTTTTCATGGCGCATTGCCATTAATAATTTTTTCATGGCGCATTGCCATTAATAATTTTTTCATGGAGCATTGCCATTAATAATTTTTTCATGGCGCATTGCCATTAATAATTTTTTCATGGAGCATTGCCATTAATAATTTTTTCATGGCACATTGCCATTAATAATTTTTTCATGGCGCATTGCCATTAATAATTTTTTCATGGCGCATTGCCATTAATAATTTTTTCATGGCGCATTGCCATTAATAATTTTTTCATGGAGCATTGCCATTAATAATTTTTGACAAATTTCTCTTTTCATCCTCTTTTAATTGCTTTTACACTGCAGTATTCAAATTGTTTTACATTGAATAAATCCTGAGAGAATTAGAAATCCTATCAGGATTCATTATTGGTGGCTACAATCTTAACAACATAAGATATTTCAGATGATACAGTCTTGATAGTAGACATAGAAGGGAAAATGCAGGAACTCCTATAGAAGGTAGTAAAAGAAAGTAGAAAGAAAGACTATATATCACTTGTAAAAAGATAGAATGTATGGTTGTCTGCAAAAGGAACAAGCCAACATGTGAATTACAAATTGTAGATCCTAAAATCAAATACAAGATTTAAATAGGTAGTAAAACGTGGCACCGAAATCCAAAGGCATGTTGGGATAGTGAAATAATGTCTTCCAAACGCTAAACAAAGTATTAAGGAACAGAAAGCAAGGAGTACTGAACTATTATGCAACACAAGTGGGCTCGTGAAGTCAAAAATGACCGCAAAATATTTTTTATACTTCTGAGTAGTATTTACATTATTTACACTATTCAAACTCATTTTTATTACCATGTTTACGAACTTCTCACAAGATTTAATCAAATTTTACATTGAATCAATCCTAAGAGAATTAGAAATCCTATCAGGATTCATTATTGGGAGCCCCAAACTTTACAACATAAGATATTTCAGATGACACAGTGTTGATAGCAAACATAGAAAGGAAAAATGCAAGAACTTCTATAGAAGCTTGTAAAAGAAAGTGAGAAAAAAAGATGAAACATCAATTGCAAGAAGATAGAATACATACATTGCGTGTGCTATATTGGCCCACAAACAGATAATGAATGACGGAAGACAACAATAAAACAAAAACTTGAGTAAAAAAAAAAAACAACATATTGCCAAGTTAATTTTTGTTAAAGAAAACACATTGACGAAAATAAGGTTATAGTGCACTAAGTAAAAAATATCTCTGCATGTTCATGTAGAGGGTGAGAAGAGTGTTTTTTTTTCTAGGAAAGACAATTTTGTCATCAGTATTGAGCTGAAAAGGACAGTATTGTATATCGTTGCTGCTGGTGAAGATGGCTGGTTGAAGCTAGAGACGACTGAAGATGGCTGGCTGGAGTGATGGCTGTTAGTGAGGAAGACTGAAAGTGGAATGCTAAATTTGGTAAATACATTAGAATAACAAATATGTCTTCCAAATGTTAAGCAAAGTATTAAGAAATAGGAAAATTTTATTAGAAAGAAAGAAAAGAGTATTGAACTTTTATCTAATGTCAGTTCTTTATATGGCAATGATTGCTGGACAATCTCTGCAGAGATGAAGAAGAAACCTGAAGCAACAGAAATGTGGCACTGCAGAAGGATGCTGAGAATACCATGAGTTGAACATGTCAGCAGCTGACAAAATTTTAGATAAAATGTAAACACAAAGAACACTTATACTTCACACCAGAAAGATTTTGAATATTCTAGGGTATATAATGAGGAAAGATGACTTGGAAAATTTGACACTCATGAGACATAAAATGGTAATGTAAACAGAGAAAACTGTGCATAACCTACTTAGAAAGCTTGAGTAAATGGATGGCAGAACAGGGTCTAGGACAGATAGCTAAAACAAAATTTATTAAGAGCTACACAGGACAGGAAATTGTGGAGAGGCATGACTGCAACCATCCTAAAGGGACATGGCACCTAGAAGAATAGATTAGGTTCTTATATTGTATATCACTGTGTGGTAATTCTTGTATATTCTCAATAGTTGTCATCATTGCTCTTTGTAACACACTTGCCTGAGAACTATTTAAGCACAAAGACTTGAAGCAACCAAAATGTGGTTCTACAGAAGGATGCTGAGGAGAGCATAGACCAAACATGTGAACAATGACAAGGTTTTGAAGAGGATGGAAATGAAAAGTAGACTTAACATCAGGAAGAGACAGCTGAAGTTTCTAGGACAAGCAATGAGGAAGGAAGGCTTGGAGATCCTGATAGCCACAGGATAGATAAAGAGAAAGAAAAACAGGGGAAAGTAATGTGTGACATATTTGATGGGCTTGAGCAAATGGATGGCAGAGCAGGGTTTGGGAAGGGTAACAAGAGAAAGGATGTTAAGAGCTGCAAGTGATAAGGAAATGTGGAGGACCATGATCACCTATGTCTTGAAAGAAGAAGAACAACAACAAGAAACATTTATTCTGTCTTTGTAAGTTGCTTTATATCTTCTCCTATATGACTAACTGGAACAATTAATAGAGCAAAGAGTGGTACCCAACAGTCAGAAATAAAGAATTAGATTTTGAGAGATCTTGAACTTACATCCACTTAAAAGATTATTTGACAGGTCAAAGTGTCTTACTGATTAGGCTATGAAAACTCAGTATGAATTAAATGAGAATGAAAAATGTAGGTATGAGATAAAAATTGTATGACATCAAGTGTTACTTTTCACAGCCTACAAATAAGGTGATGTCCTAGCCAGATAGTCTTCCAAAGATTTGTGTTCAAATCCCCCTAGAAGTTGATTTTTTGATTTCTAATTTTTGCTGTCTTATGGTCAGTGAATTTCAGAAAGATCTGTGTTGTAAAAACAATGAAAATAACAAGAAAGAATAAATTGTCTGAGATTAATATAAATGGTAAAATTTCAACACAGATGAACAATATGGCATGGAGTAAAAACATCAAAAGAAAAATTCTAAACGACTATTTTTACATTTTTACAACTATTTAAACTATTTATATTGTTCAGACTATTGTCCTAATTTTAACTGTTATTTTCACGTTTTGTCTTTTGTATGCTCAAGTCTTCTTCTGGTGATATACAGTCAGTTAAGTGCCATACGTGATACACGCTTTGGGCTATCATGTCCTGAAAGAGACATGACTGACTGAGAAGAAGATTATCCTGCAGTAGGTTGCCATTGCTTTCTGTGGTAGACTAGTTGCCAATCTGTCCTATTATTTAACCGATAACTGGGGGGAAGTAACAGATTAATACCTTTCCCAAGGGAATTTGTGTATAAGTGAATGCAACGAATTCAACTGGAATTCAAACTTGGCTTCCTGATTTGTCATTCTGAGTTGGGGAGTTGGGTGATATACACTCTTGTGCAAATTAATTGAAACTAAATGTATAATGTCTTCATAGGATCTTTCACACTTTCCCTGATCATGTACATGTTGTCTCTTAGTATTATTTTTTCTTTTGACTCTATTTTTCTTTACAATTTCGACTGATGGATCCAGTTTGTTTCTTTGCCTTGATAACACGACTGACAGTTGAAAGGCTGACACCAATAATATCCACAACCTTTCTGTAAGGCTTGCCAGTGTGTTCATGCAGCATTAAAATTTTTATACACTTCCTTGCAGACAATGGCCATAGGATGACTAATTGACAGCTGAGACAATAGTGTCTGGGCATAATAAAAATCTGATGCAATCACAGATGAAGCAATATATTTCAAGGCCAAACAAATTTCATCATACACTCTGAAAATAGATACATATTACTGCACACAAATGACCTAATTTGAGGAAAAATAAAACAGTATTTACATTATTTGGACTATTATACTTATCTTTGTTGCCATTTGCATGACATTTCAGCTGTTGTATGCTCCGGCCTTCTTTAGGTGTTAAGAATTAAGGACACATGCCCCAGTGGATATAGGTGTGGGTTAGTTCCTATGACTTGACCCAAAAAGTTGTGAGTTCAATACTAGGCTACAGCAGTAGTGAACAAGTAAATTGCAGGGTTAGAAGGCGATAACTCGTGACTTCCAACTGAGGCATTACTATGCAAGGGATGAGAATGATATGAAATGAAAGGTTGTACAAATGGTGACAAAGATGAAGACAATAGTCCGAATAATGGAAATACTGTAAATACTACCTCATCTCAGAAATATAGATGAAAAAATAGAAATCAATTACACCCTGTAACTCTAAAACTGACTGAATGGTGAAAGAAAGGAAACTAAAGTAGTTCATCATGATCATCATTTAATATCCATTTTCATGTTGGCATGGGTTGCATGGTTCTTTTCTAGACCATTCACTTTCATGTAAGGCCTGGCTGTAATCTCAACTCCCTTAAATTGTCATTGATAAATTGGGTCTATGTTTAACTTAGTCTATCCCTTTTTGGCTATCATCCTCAGTAAACCTACAATTGCTGACTGAGTTTTCTATGTTCTTTCCATCAAGATACCCAAACCATCTAAGTCTTGCTTTACACATAACATTTGTTGTATTTGCAATCCTTCCTTTAATGATTTTCCATCCCTAAGACTGACATTGCACATCCACTGTACCATTTGCATGTCTGTTTGAGCAATTCTGCTAATATCAACTTTTTTAAGTGGCCAGGTTTCACTACCATATAACATAACACTTCTAACATAAGCTGTATATAGCTTTCCTTTCATCCTAGGTGAAAATACTCAAGATGTTAGACGAGACAAAATTTCCGTAAATTTTTTCCAACCTGATTTTACACAAGATACTGAACTTGCTAATGCACCTCCACCTGTACTTAACTTGTCTCCAAGATAGCAAAACTAATCAACAACATCATACTGAACATTATCCAGTTCAATCTTTTTATCTTGATTAGTTGTGACTGGTAGATGCACCCAGTGAGTACAGTAGTTTCAATCAATTTACACAAGGGTGTATGTTGAAAATTTAAGCCAAACCATGTACTTCATCTGCCAGGGTAGATTGTTCTAGTTCAACATGCCATGCTTTTTACAGACATCTCAGTTTCAGTTATTTTACCTTCAGTAACTCAACTTTTCAAGTTTTTGTTCATCTCTGCTGTGGCCAGGTATTGAACTCACAACTCTTTGGGTTGAGGCAATGGATTACTTGAATCAATACTTTTATCCATTGGGTCATGTCTCCTTGAAGCTTGAAAGAATATATGAATAGCAAATATTGCCTTCCAAAAGCTAAGCAAATATTACAGTGATTTTGAAGTGTAGCTTAGATGTGGCACAAGGCAAAAAGTATGGAGTACACGAAAAGGATCAAACTCCCCTTATATCATAACTGATCTTGCAAGACAAGCTTCTTAACATTTACGCCATGTCAAAGTGCCCAATCTAAGCAAATATTAGAAAAAAAAAGAAAATTTTGTTATAAACAAAGAAAAGAGTAAGAAATTCTTGTCTAATATTATATACAAGACAATCTGAGATGTAATATAAGGCACTATTATTATATGTAGAAAAAGTATGCATATATTTTATTCAGTTTTAGTCTTTTTTTATGGCAGTGAATGCTGAATGATCTCTTAACAAATAAAGAAGAGACTTTAAGTAACAAAAATGTGGTTCTACAGAAAGATGCTGAGAATGTCAAGGACTAAACATGTGAGTAATAAAGAATTTTGAAGAAAATGGAAACAAAGAAAAGACTAAGAAACTCTTAGGTAATATAATGTAGAAGACAATTTGAGATGCAATGTAAAGAAATATTTTTATATGTAGAAAAAAGAATGTGTATATTTTATTCAGTTTTAGTCTTTTTGTATGACAGTGAATGCTGGATGATCTCACAAATGAAAAAGAGACTTTAAGCAACAGAAATTTACTTCTACACAAAGACGTCGACAATGCCAAGGACTAAACATGTAAGTGATAAAGAATTTTGAAGAAAATGTAAACAAAAAAAGAGGCAGAAACTCTTACGCAATATCATGTACACGATATCATGTACACGATAATCTGCAATGTAATGTAAAGCAATGTTTTTAAATGTAGAAAAAAGCATGTGTATATTTCAATAAGTTTTAGTCTTTTTGTGTGGCAGTGAATGCGGAATGATCTAACAAATGTAAAAGAGACTTTAAGCAACAGAAATTTGCTTCCACACAAAGACGTTGACAATGCCAAGAACTAAACATGTAAGTAATAAAGAATTTTAAGGAAAATGAAAACAAAAATCAATGCAGATACTTAGAATCAGTTAGGAACATAATGATGAAAGAAACCTTGGGGAATATATCACTTTCAGGGCAAATTGAGAGGCTGAGGTAAACAGAAACCTACCTAACAAATTCTGTAAACAGATGGCAGAAAAATGATTGGGAAAGATAACAAAAACCCAAACCTTACTACAAGTTGCCAAGGATGAAAAGTTTGGGAGAACTATGATCGCCCATGTCCTGAAGCGAGATGTCACAAAGAAAAAGATGAGAGCAAAAGTAAGCGCAACAGACTAGACTCAGTTTTCCAGTTTCATTTCCAGTACAAATAATCTTTATATTACCTGCAATTTTTTTTTGTCTTCTATATGCCATGTTGCTTCAGGACATTAATGATCATGGCTCTCCACAGTTTCCTGTTCTTTGAAGCTCTTAATATAATTTTCTTGTTTTGTTATCTCTCCTAAACCTTGTTCTGCCATCCATTTACTCAGTATATGTTGTTTTCATCTGTAATGATTCTTCTTCTTTTACTTCTATATGCCTTGTTTCTTCAGGAAGTTGGTGATCATGGCTCTCCACAGTTTCTTGTCGTTTGTAACTCTTAATATAACTCTTTCTTTTTGTTATCTACCTTACACCTTGTTATGCTATCCATGTACTTAAGCCTGCTAGGTGGGTTATGCTTTGATTTCCTCAGTTACTTTCAAACTGCACTATGTGCATCAAATTTTCAAAACCGACTTTCCTCATAATGTTTTATAGAAATTTCAACTGCCTCTTCCTAATGTTAAGTATAAGTGCCCTTTTTGTTTCCATTTTCTTGCTGCTCACATATTCAGTTTATAGTATTCTCAGTATCCTTCTGTAAAACCACACTTCTGTTGCATCAAGTCTATCCATGAAGAGAATTTCCAGCATTCACTGCTATATAAGAGGACTGATATCACATAACAGGATTAAATAGCAGTGTAGACAGGGCATTTTATCTTTGAGTGGCAGCCAGTGTGTGAGAATAATTCCTAATTTCTTTGTTTCTAACAAAATTTTTGTGTTTATTAATACTTTGCTTAGCTTTTGGAAGACAACTTTTGTTATCCTAATGCACCACCAGGTTTTAGTTTCACTCTTTGCAGCCTATATTAAAACACTTCCCAGATATTTAAACTGTTGTATTTTTTTGATTTTGGTATCTCTAATCAGCCTTTTTCCTGTTTGGTTGTTCTTATTGCTAATAAATATGGTATAGGTTGAATATAGGCCTGGTATTACATAACAGTTCAGTATTCTTGTTTTTGTTTCTAACAAAATATTTCTGTTTCTTAATACTTTGCCTACCTTTTGGAAGGCATCTTTCACTATCTCAATGCATTGTCAGTGTTAGACTTTCTGTCCTCTGTTAAAATGCCTTATGTAAAATCAGAGATTCTACTAAGTTCTCCATGATAAAAATTTCCTTGAAGAATTCACTGAATCAAAACTAAAATCAATCATTTATGAGGGAATATATACTTAAAGCGAAATAGAAATACTTTGATGCAGGAATGATGTTGTTATGAATTGATATGAATAAAAGATTTTGTCAAAACAATGCCGCAAACTTTAGTATGAACCTCATAAACAATATTTATTCAACAGATTCAAATCTCTGAATACAAGACTTTCTTTGGGAAAATCTGAGCTAAAGATATAAACGTTCTAATGAAAGCAAAATACAAAGGCACAAAGCAAGCTTTGTTCAAATTCTGATAAAGAAAATAGAAACAGCAACTCAACACTATGGGGTATTGATTCAAATTTTATGAAATCTCAGTAATTTGCATCTTTCTTTTTACAGCAAAATTAAACAAAAATAATTATCTCACCACCATTTTCCAGCAACAATGTACAAAATTTGTCAGTTCGTTTGAAAGAAGAATCTTTTCTATGTCTTCTGACATCTTTTATGAATTTGAATGATATTCCGTTTTGCAAGGTCTTTTCTTTTTGTCCAATGATAAAATTGCCTGTTCCTTTTATTTTCTTTTTATGTGCTTTGCCATGACCCTTCAAGAAGTGAGGGATCATAGTTTCCCACATGCTGTATAACTCTTTGTAAGGGTTGTCTGTTTACTGTCCTCACACTCCCTGTTCTGCCATTCATTTACACAAGCTTCTTAAGTATTTTGAGATATGGAGGATAAGGGTCATGTGATGCTCATTCAGCGACATAAATTCATGGGGTGAAAAAACTTAACTTGCTATTTAGCACGCATAGATACAAGACATGTCTGCCCTTACAAGACTGCTAAGGTGCTAGACATGGTCTCAAGCCCCTAGCAGTTGAGGTTTGAGTTTGATTTTTGTTTAACAGCATATCAACCTCTGTGGCTTATTTAATGCCAAAAAGGTGTTGTTTTAAGGTATTTTTTTAATGTTTGGTTATATTGAGAAGGTTGATTTAGTCAGATTTTAATTAATTTTTTTATTCTTTTTTATTTTAAAAAACTGAAAATGTCTTCTGGTTTTGCATTCAAAAATGCTTTGCTGAGAATTATAACATATTTTTTCAAAAATGTATTGTTGGTAATATTTTTCCTTCAAAAATTTATATTTTTTCTATAAATTTCCCATAGCTGGGATGCTTAACAGGTGCTACCACTCTGGGTCAGGGTGGATCTGGGAACAACAGCAATTAAGAGGTGGTTCCATGCTCCTCAGAGACCTTGCTGCCGAATGCAGTTTACTGTCATGCCCAGGACCCAGCAGTAAAGGAGAACAGAAAAGCCCACATGGTACCTTGAAGTTCAGAAAATACACAGTACCAGACTAGTTGTGTTCACTTCTTGCTTTTTCGATTCTGCTTGTTTCATTCATATTACCATTCCTGTTTGTGGAACAAATAATGGCAAGTATTTATATATAATTTCTTCTCTGACACCGTGGCATATAGAAATCTCTTTGAGAATAATTTTTACCATTTCTTTCTTCCTGCCATTCTGTTCTATCTGTATATTAAGGTATTACTATATCATGGATATAATTCCTAGGACAGGGAAAGTAAACTAGAAATATTCTTTCTTACCCAGCACCAGTTGTGTCATCCTATCAGTGTGAACCAATTCTTAAGATTATAAAAGCTTAGCAAACTGGTTGTTAGATTATTCGAAGAAGATTTTATATATTAATATCTGATATCTAATACCTAAGAATATAATTTATACCATTGCTGTAAGTTCTGAAGAGACTGAAAGAGTGTTTTCTGTGATTAATATAATTTACTCTGATAAAAGAAATTATCTTAAAGTTAAAAATGTGGCAGATCATCAAGTCATAAATTTGATCGGCTTTCCATTTGGGTCTTTGAGACTGTGATGCAGTTTAAATGTGGCCAAGAAACCACAGCACAACTGATGACACTAGAGTCAAAAAGCATCATACTGCTGAAAGGAAATATGATGAAAACAGAATTCCAATCTGGAAATATCTGAATAAATAAATGTGTTTTTATTAAATTATCAAAATGGTTTTCTTTTGATACTATAAAATGATTTGTTTTCATTCTTTGACTTAAAAAAAAAAAAAGAAAAAAGCAGAATAGTTTTCTGAAGATTACCTGCCTTTATAGAACCAGTTTCTAGAAATCTGGGATGACTTATTGTCTAGCATTTCCAGTGGTAGATTACTCACTGTTTTCTTCTATTCTTTTTGCTTTCAGTATGTTCTGTGAGTGTTGATTTTTCTAAACCTTCTTTTCTCATTATGTGCCCTAGAAATTTCCATTGTCTCTTTCTGATTCTAAGTATAAGCATCCTTTTTGTTTTCTTTTCCCTAAAACTTCTTCATTACTCACATGTTCAGTCCATGGTATTCTGAACTGCATATCTTTTGCCTCATATCTGTGTGAAATTTGTCCAGCATTTACTGCTATATAAAAGTACTAATATTATGTAACAGTTTGGTATTATTTGCTCCGAATGAAAATATCCTTTTTTTCTTAATTTTTGGTTTAACGTTTGGAAAGTGTCTTTTGATATTCCAACAAACCTTTGGATCTCAATATTACATTTTTTGTTGGGTGTTAAAACACTTTCAGATATTTAAATTTCTGTACTTCTTACATGCTAATGCAAGTTTATAAGAATCAGTCTGACATAGGAAACTATTGGGAAATAAATAATGTAACAACGACAATTTCCATTCAAAGTATTAAAAGATGTTTATCTCAGGTTATAACTAGACTTCACTAAAAATTTTATCAACAGGAAACAAGGGATAAGCCTCTTCACCTGTTCAATAGACATAGGTGAAGTGTGAACCGGGCGATAGTTTAGACTATCTACTCCAATTGAAAAAAAATAAAAAAAATAAAAAAAAAGAAGTGAAAAGATTGAAGAGAAAAACCAGAAACCACAACCTGAACAGGAAACAAGGGATAAGCCTCTTCACCTGTTCAATAGACATAGGTGAAGTGTGAACCGGGCGATAGTTTAGACTATCTACTCCAATTGAAAAAAAATAAAAAAAATAAAAAAAAGAAGTGAAAAGATTGAAGAGAAAAACCGAAAACCACAACCTGAACAGGAAACAAGGGATAAGCCTCTTCACCTGTTCAATAGATGTGGGTGGAGTGTGAACCGGGCGATAGTTTAGACTATCTACTCCAATTGAAAAAAAAAATAAAAATAAAAAAAAGAGTGAAAAGATTGAAGAGAAAAACCAGAAACCACAACCTGAACAGGAAACAAGGGATACCACTATAAGGTTGTCCTGGGCATGAGGATATCTTTTCCCTAAGTGAGTGAACATTTTCATTGATATGCACACAATTCATAAATTTTAATATCTTCTCTCCTTTAAATACATACTTGTCTATTTTCTCTCTTTTGTTATTCTGTCAGTAAATTTTCATTTTGAGTACCGACGTATTTTCTCCTTCAAATTTATCCAAAATAGCATTATCTCTGTGCAAATATATATGCTGAACTCAAATCAACACTTAGTTATGGAAGAAACTTACTTTTTTTTATCTAAATGTTCATAAAAAAACGAACTATATCTTGCACTTTTTCTCTTCCATAACTCTCACGAAGTCATGTAATTAACTGCAGAATGACATACTGTGTAGGCAACAAATTTTGGGCAATTTTTGGTTGATTTTCTTCCTTTACTGAAACTTCCAGCGATGTACTTCCTGTCATGAAAGTAATGCGTTATTGTATTTCTATGCTTATTACTTTCATGACAGGAAGTACATTGCCGGAAGTTTCAGTAAATGAAGAAAATCGACCAAAAATCGACAGAAATTTGCTGTCTACGTAGAACGTTATTCTGCAGTTAATTACATGACTTTGTGAGAGTTACGAGAGAGAAAAAATGCGAGATAGAGTTTGTTTTTTTTATGGACTTTCAAAGAAAAAAAGGTAGGTTTCTTCAATCACTAATTGTTGATTTGAGTTCAGCATATACATTTGCACAGAAATAATGTTATTTTGGATAAATTTGAAGGGGAAAGCCGTTGGGAGTTAAAACAAATATTTACCATTCTGTCATATAAAACCATGAAAATACTGCCATGTTGAAATTTATTCCATTTCTTCATACCAGTCATTTAAAACATTTGTCTATATTTTTGAGATGAGGTATTGTAATTATTTACACTATTTACATTGTTCAAACTGTTGTTTGTCTTCAAGGACATGTGGGCCATTGAGTTGGTTTTAGTGACTTGACCTAAATAGTTGTGAGTTCAATATCTGGCTACATCAGAGGTGAACAAAATATTTAGTGTTGAGTTAAAGGGAGATAACTGAGACATCTGGAAAGGCATGACTCTCATAACAATATACAAATTCAAGTTCAGGAGCCAAAATGTAAAAACATGGTGAAGCTTTTTTTTTAATCATTTCACCCTTTGAAAGGTAATAAAACCACTAAGATGCAGTGTGAAAAAATAAAACTAAAAACATTATTTAGGAGTGAGAACAATAAAAAAACAAGAATTAAGAAGACAGAAGATGATGGTTGACACTGCACTTAAATTTTTAAGATCAAAGTGGACTGGAAAGCAAGAAACCAGAAAGGAGTTCTACAAACACAATAGAAAAAACTGTTAGCATAGACATTATAGTTACATCTAGCCATTTCAACTGTAAAATGATTAGATATTATTGCCAATCTAGTACTGCACTTAAATTCATAAAGCCTAAATACCATAAAAAAAAGTTCATCAGAACAGTTACCATGAAAATATTTATAGAAGAGGCTCAGGGAAGCTACATTATAGCAGTGAGAAAGTGACTGAAACCAAGATGCCAGGTCTTGACTAATAATACTGCAGATTCTTATTTGAATTTTATCAGGTATCTCAGGAAGCCAACTTTCATGGCAGCAGATTTAACAATTGATTCAATATAATCTTTCCATTTCATGTCAGTGGAAAGCGTTAATCTGAGAAAGCAAAATGAGTTGAAAAAATTCACAGCCACCCAAGACAGCCACCATGCAAAACTTATTTCTAGTTCTTGGCTTCTACAAAAACAGCAACATCAGCAAAGAACATTGGTTGAAATTGCTTGATGATTAAGAGCTTAATGATTCTGAAGCCACATAGAAAAACAATCAGCAGGAATTTAAGAGTTGATATCAGTGACTGTAACTTGGCTTATTGCCTAACAGAACTATTCATCCATCAACTTGTGATAGGGTAAAGGTTACCAAACTTGTCAAGTTTACCATTATTACTGAGTAGTAAATTAAATCTTCATTTAGTACCACATGCTTGTGATCTTCTGCCAAACTAAATAAAGTTTATTAAATATTGGGATCCTCAATATGTGGGTAATGGTTAACAAGCTGTTTACACTGATCATCTTTGTTTTGAATTCAGTGCTTATGAGTGCCTTGCTGACATTTGATGAATTATGCTAATCTTATAAAATAAAAGGCATTTTAGCATGAAGTAATGGTTAAAAGGCTAGTCAGGTTGAGTATTGGAATTAAATAGTAAGTCTTGTCTTTAACGGATACCCCTTTGTTTTAACTTTATTCAAAACTAAGTGAAACTTACTAAATATAGACTATTTCAGCATGGTTAACAAGCTAGTCATTTTGACTATTACTGCTTTATATTACATTTGATCCTCACGAGGGGATCAATATTCTTTATTTTATTCAAATTGAGAATATTTTGTTCTCCATACTGGTGGTTTATTTTGTGTCTTCTGATTTTTAAATATTGGACACCACAGTATGGGGAAGTGGTTTGAGCATGACTATGTGATGCATTCAGTCCTCATCAGTTGAGCATCCATTTACTTTTATTTTAAACTCTGATAAACTTAATAAGCAGAAAACACATCAGTATAGGATAATGGTTAACAAGTTAGTCTGACCACTGTTTTACTATCTGGTTGGTGCTTAGAGTCACATAAGGCTTCAGGTGGAGTTTCTGGAAGTAAATTATTCCACAGAATAGGATAAGTGGCACTATGGCCAACCCTCTCTACTCTGGAGAAAGGTAAGTTTTCTATCATAATTTTTCTGACCTGAGATGATAATGTGATCCACATGAATGAGTTACATCTACCAACATTTGTAAATTCAAAGTTTTCCTCCTCCTATACTGGTCCTGGGCATGACGGTAAACTGTATCCAGCAGCAAGTCCTCTGATTGGAAGGTTGTGAGGAGCATGGAACCACCTCTTAATTGTTGATGTTCTCAGATCTGCCCTGACCCGGTGTGGTAGCACTTGTGAGGGTCCAAGCTATGGGCAAATATTTAACCCCCAAACTGGGGTCAAAACCCTATAAAAGTATAAAAAATATGCTTTTGTAGAAATATATATCTAAAATAGACTTTTGTAGAAAAATATGCATTTTCGAAAGAAAAATATGACCAACAATAGATTTTTGAAGAAAAAAATATTCTCAGCAAAACATTTTTGAATACAAAACTAGAAGACATTTTCAGTTTTCTAAAATAACAAAGAATAAAAACAAAATTTTCATTGAAATCTGACTAAATCAACATTCTCAATATAACCAAATATTAATAAAGAAAACTCCTTAAAACCTCACATTTTTGGGATTAAATAACCCACAGAAGTTGATATGCCATTAAACAGAACTCAAACTCAAATACTCCTGGACAGTTAATATTTAGACCATAGCAGGGAAAAGAAGAGATAGATTCATACCTTTTCAAATAGTACTTATGCAGAAGTGAATGTAACAAGCATGACTGGGATTTGAAGTAAGAACACTGATTTCTCATTCTGTTTTGTATAGTAAAAATAATAATGATAATATAAGAGCAATTTTTTTTCCTATTTGTAGTGGATTCCTATAGTAAAACACTGCTACAAAATAATAATTATACATATAATAGCACTATTCTTTTAATAATGCTTGCATTAATTCCTGACCAATGACAATCTCTTTTTTCCTCATTTGCAATGCATTCCTATGGTAAAACACTGCTACAAAATAATAATTATACATTCTTTTAGTAATGCTTGCATTCATTGCTGTTCAATGACAATCTCTTTTTTTCTCATTTGCAATGCATTCCTATAGTAAAACACTGCTACAAAATAATAATTATACATATAATAGCCGTATTCTTTTAGTAATGCTTGCATTCATTCCTGACCACTGACAATCTCTTTTTTCCTCATTTGTAATGCATTCTTATAGTAAAACACTGCTACAAAATAATAATTATACATATAATAGCCCTATTCTTTTAATAATGCTTACATTCATTCCAGAAAAATAACAATCTCTTTTTTCCTCATTTGCAATGCATTCCTATACTAAAACACTGCTACAAAATAATAATTATACATATAATAGCCCTATTCTTTTAGTAAAACTTGCATTAATTCCTGACCACTCACAATCTCTTTTTTTCTTCATTTGCAATGCATTCCTATAGTAAAACACTGCTACAAAATAATAATTATACATATAATAGCCCTATTCTTTTAATAATGCCTGCATTAATTCCTGACCAATGACAATCTCTTTTTCCTCATTTGCAATGCATTCCTATAGTAAAACACTGCTACAAAATTATAATTATGCATATAATAGCCCTATTCTTTTAGTAATGCTTACATTCATTCCAGAAAAATAACAATATTTTTTTCCTCATTTGCAATGCATTCCGATAGTAAAACACTGCTACAAAATAATAATTATACATATAATAGCCCTATTCTTTTAATAATGGTTGCATTCATTCCTGACCAATGACAATCTCTTTTTTCCTCATTTGCAATGCATTCCTATAGTAAAACACTGCTACAAAATAATAATTATACATATAATAGCCCTGTTCTTTTAATAATGCTTGCATTAATTCCTGACCAATGACAATCTCTTTTTTCCTCATTTGCAATGCATTCCTATAGTTAAAACACTGCTACAAAATAATAATTATACATATAATAGCCCTATTCTTTTAATAATGCTTGCATTAATTCCTGACCACTCACAATCTCTTTTTTCCTCATTTGCAATGCATTCCTATAGTAAAACACTGCTACAAAATAATAATTATACATATAATAGCCCTATTCTTTTAGTAAAGCTTGCATTAATTCCTGTCCAATGACAATCTCTTTTTTTCCTAATTTGCAATGCATTCCTATAGTAAAACACTGCTACAAAATAATAATTATACATATAATAGCTCTATTCTTTTAATAATGGTTGCATTCATTCCTGACCGATGACAATCTCTTTTTTCCTCATTTGCAATGCATTCCTATAGTAAAACACTGCTACAAAATTATAATTATACATATAATAGCCCTATTCTTTTAGAAATGCTTGCATTCATTCCTGACCAATGACAATCTCTTTTTTTCTTCATTTGCAATGCATTCCTATAGTAAAAAACTGCTACAAAATAATAATTATACATATAATAGCCCTATTCTTTTAGTAAGGCTTGCATTCATTCCTGACCAATGACAATCTCTTTTTTACTCATTTGCAATGCATTCCTATAGTAAAACACTGCTACAAAATAATAATTATACATATAATAGCCCTATTCTTTTAGAAATGCTTGCATTCATTCCTGACCAATGACAATCTCTTTTTTCTTCATTTGAAATGCATTCCTATAGTAAAAAACTGCTACAAAATAATAATTATACATATAATAGCCCTGTTCTTTTAGTAATGCTTGCATTAATTCCTGACCAATGACAATCTCTTTTTTACTCATTTGCAATGCATTCCTATAGTAAAACACTGCTACAAAATAATAATTATACATATAATAGCCCTATTCTTTAATAATGCTTGCATTCATTCCTGACCAATGGCAATCCCTTTTTTTCCTCATTTGCAATGAATTCCTATACTGAAACACTGCTACAAAATAATAATTATACATATAATAGCCCTATTCTTTTAATAATGCTTACATTCATTTCTGTTCAATGACAATCTCTTTTTTTTCTTTTATTTGCAATGCATTCCTATAGTAAAACACTGCTACAAAATTATAATTATACATATAATAGCCCTATTCTTTTTAGTAATGCTTGCATTCATTCCTGACCAATGACAATCTCTTTTTTCTTCATTTGCAATGCATTCCTATAGTAAAACACTGCTACAAAATAATAATTATACATATAATAGCCCTATTCTTTTAATAATGCTTACATTCATTCCTGACCAATGACAATCACTTTTTTCCTCATTTGTAATGCATTCTTATACTAAAAGATTGCTACAAAATAATAATTATACATATAATAGCCCTATTCTTTTAGTAATGCTTGCATTCATTCCTGACCAATGACAATCTCTTTTGTCTTCATTTGCAATGCATTCCTATAGTAAAACACTGCTACAAAATAATAATTATACATATAATAGCCCTATTCTTTAATAATGCTTACATTCATTCCTGACCAATGACAATCACTTTTTTCCTCATTTGTAATGCATTCTTATAGTAAAAGACTGCTACAAAATAATAATTATATATAATAGCCCTATTCTTTAATAATGCTTACATACATTGCCGTTCAATGACAATCTCTTTATTCCTCATTTCCAATGCATTCCTATAGCAAAACACTGCTACAAAATAATAATTATACATATAATAGCCCTATTCTTTTAATAATGTTACATACATTGCTGTTCAATGACAATCTCTTTATTCCTCATTTGCAATGCATTCCTATAGTAAAACATTTCTACAAAATAATAATTATACATATAATAGCCCTATTCTTTTAGTAATGCTTGCATTCATTCCTGACCAATGACAATCTCTTTTGTCTTCATTTGCAATGCATTCTATAGT
Source organism: Ascarosepion bandense (assembly GCA_037127315.1). NCBI lineage: Eukaryota > Metazoa > Mollusca > Cephalopoda > Sepiida > Sepiidae > Ascarosepion > Ascarosepion bandense. Next base: position 23,536 of record JBBBDQ010029153.1, on the reverse strand, counting down.
AAAAAACTGCTACAAAATAATAATTATACATATAATAGCCCTATTCTTTTAGTAATGCTTGCATTAATTCCTGACCAATGGCAATCCCTTTTTTCCTCATTTGCAATGAATTCCTATACTGAAACACTGCTACAAAATAATAATTATGCATATAATAGCCCTATTCTTTTAATAATGCTTACATTCATTTCTGTTCAATGACAATCTCTTTTTTCTTTATTTGCAATGCATTCCTATAGTAAAACACTGCTACAAAATTATAATTATACATATAATAGCCCTATTCTTTTAGTAATGCTTGCATTCATTCCAGACCAATGGACAATCTCTTTTTGTCTTCATTTACAATGTATTCCTATAGTAAAACACTGCTACAAAATAATAATTATACATATAATAGCCCTATTCTTTTAATAATGCTTACATTCATTCCTGACCAATGACAATCACTTTTTTCCTCATTTGTAATGCATTCTTATAGTAAAAGACTGCTACAAAATAATAATTATACATATAATAGCCCTATTCTTTTAATAATGCTTACATACATTGCCGTTCAATGACAATCTCTTTATTCCTCATTTCCCTTAATGCATTCCTATAGCAAAACACTGCTACAAAATAATAATTATACATATAATAGCCCTATTCTTTTAATAATGTTACATACATTGCTGTTCAATGACAATCTCTTTATTCCTCATTTGCAATGCATTCCTATAGTAAAACATTTCTACAAAATAATAATTATACATATAATAGCCCTAATTCTTTAGTAATGCTTGCATTCATTCCTGACCAATGACAATCTCTTTGTCTTCATTTGCAATGCATTCCTTATAGTAAAAAACTGCTACAAAATAATAATTATACATATAATAGCCCTATTCTTTTAGTAATGCTTGCATTCATTCCTGACCAATGGCAATCCCTTTTTTCCCTCATTTGCAATGAATTCCTATACTGAAACACTGCTACAAAATAATAATTATACATATAATAGCCCTATTCTTTTAATAATGTTTACATTCATATCTGTTCAATGACAATCTCTTTTTCTTTTACTTGCAATGCATTCCTATAGTAAAACACTGCTACAAAATTATAATTATACATATAATAGCCCTATTCTTTTAGTAATGCTTGCATTCATTCCTGACCAATGACAATCTCTTTTTTCTTCATTTGCAATGCATTCCTATAGTAAAACACTGCTACAAAATAATAATTATTATACATATAATAGCCCTATTCTTTTAATAATGCTTACATTCATTCCTGACCAATGACAATCACTTTTTTCCTCATTTGTAATGCATTCTTATACTAAAGATTGCTACAAAATAATAATTATACATATAATAGCCCTATTCTTTTAGTAATGCTTGCATTCATTCCTGACCAATGACAATCTCTTTTGTCTTCATTTGCAATGCATTCCTATAGTAAAACACTGCTACAAAATAATAATTATACATAATAATACCTCTATTCTTTTAATAATGCTTACATTCATTCCTGACCAATGACAATCACTTTTTTCCTCATTTGTAATGCATTCTTATAGTAAAAGACTGCTACAAAATAATAATTATACATATAATAGCCCTATTCTTTTAATAATGCTTACATACATTGCCGTTCAATGACAATCTCTTTATTCTCATTTCCAATGCATTCCTATAGCAAAACACTGCTACAAAATAATAATTATACATATAATAGCCCTATTCTTTTAATAATGTTACATACATTGTTGTTCAATGACAATCTCTTTATTCCTCATTTGCAATGCATTCCTATAGTAAAACATTTCTACAAAATAATAATTATACATATAATAGCCCTATTCTTTTAGTAATGCTTGCATTCATTCCCTGACCAATGACAATCTCTTTTGTCTTCATTTGCAATGCATTCCTATAGTAAAAAACTGCTACAAAATAATAATTATACATATAATAGCCCTATTCTTTTAGTAATGCTTGCATTCATTCCTGACCAATGGCAATTCCTTTTTCCTCATTTGCAATGAATTCTATACTGAAACACTGCTACAAAATAATAATTATACATATAATAGCCCTATTCTTTTAATAATGCTTACATTCATTTCTGTTCAATGACAATCTCTTTTTTCTTTATTTGCAATGCATTCCTATAGTAAAACACTGCTACAAAATTATAATTATACATATAATAGTCTCTATTCTTTTAGTAATGCTTGCATTCATTCCAGACCAATGACAATCTCTTTTGTCTTCATTTGCAATGCATTCCTATAGTAAAACACTGCTACAAAATAATAATTATACATATAATAGCCCTATTCTTTTAATAATGCTTACATTCATTCCTGACCAATGACAATCACTTTTTTTCCTCATTTGTAATGCATTCTTATAGTAAAAGACTGCTACAAAATAATAATTATACATATAATAGCCCTATTCTTTTAATAATGCTTACATACATTGCCGTTCAATGACTATCTCTTTATTCCTCATTTCCAATGCATTCCTATGAAACACTGCTACAAAATAATAATTATACATATAATAGCCCTATTCTTTTAATAATGCTTACATACATTGCTGTTCAATGACAATCTCTTTATTCCTCATTTGCAATGCATTCCTATAGTAAAACATTTCTACAAAATAATAATTATACATATAATAGCCCTATTCTTTTAGTAATGCTTGCATTCATTCTGACCAATGACAATCTCTTTTTTCTTCATTTGCAATGCATTCCTATAGTAAAAAACTGCTACAAAATAATAATTATACATATAATAGCCCTATTCTTTTAGTAATGCTTGCATTCATTCCTGACCAATGACAATCTCTTTTTTCCTCATTTGCAATGCATTCCTATAGTAAAACACTGCTACAAAATTATAATTATACATATAATAGCCCTATTCTTTTAGTAATGCTTGCATTCATTTCCTGACCAATGACAATCTCTTTTTGTCTTCATTTGCAATGCATTCCTATAGTAAAAAACTGCTACAAAATAATAATTATACATATAATAGCCCTATTCTTTTAGTAATGCTTGCATTCATTCCTGACCAATGACAATCTCTTTTGTCTTCATTTGCAATGCATTCCTATAGTAAAAAACTGCTACAAAATAATAATTATACATATAATAGCCCTATTCTTTTAGTAATGCTTGCATTCATTCCTGACCAATGGCAATCCCTTTTTTCCTCATTTGCAATGAATTTCTATACTGAAACACTGCTACAAAATAATAATTATACATATAATAGCCCTATTCTTTTAATAATGCTTACATTCATTTCTGTTCAATGACAATCTCTTTTTCTTTATTTGCAATGCATTCCTATAGTAAAACACTGCTACAAAATTATAATTATACATATAATAGCCCTATTCTTTTAGTAATGCTTGCATTCATTCCTGACCAATGACAATCTCTTTTTTCTTCATTTGCAATGCATTCCTATAGTAAAACACTGCTACAAAATAATAATTATACATATAATAGCCCTATTCTTTTAATAATGCTTACATTCATTCTGACCAATGACAATCACTTTTTTTCCTCATTTGTAATGCATTCTTATAGTAAAAGATTGCTACAAAATAATAATTATACATATAATAGCCCTATTCTTTTAGTAATGCTTTGCATTCATTCCTGACCAATGACAATCTCTTTTGTCTTCATTTGCAATGCATTCCTATAGTAAAACACTGCTACAAAATAATAATTATACATATAATAGCCCTATTCTTTTAATAATGCTTACATTCATTCCTGACCAATGACAATCACTTTTTTCCTCATTTGTAATGCATTCTTATAGTAAAAGACTGCTACAAAATAATAATTATACATATAATGGCCCTATTCTTTCAATAATGCTTACATACATTGCAGATTCAATGACAATCTCTTTATTCCTCATTTCCAATGCATTCCTATAGCAAAACACTGCTACAAAATTATAATTATACATATAATAGCCCTATTCTTTTAGTAATGCTTGCATTCATTCCTGACCAATGACAATCTCTTTTTTCTTCATTTGCAATGCATTCCTATAAGTAAAACACTGCTACAAAATAATAATTATACATATAATAGCCCTATTCTTTTAATAATGCTTACATTCATTCCTGACCAATGACAATCCACTTTTTCCTCATTTGTAATGCATTCTTATAGTAAAAGATTGCTACAAAATAATAATTATACATATAATAGCCCTATTCTTTTAGTAATGCTTGCATTCATTTCCTGACCAATGACAATCTCTTTTGCTGCTTCATTTGCAATGCATTCCTATAGTAAAACACTGCTACAAAATAATAATTATACATATAATAGCCCTATTCTTTTAATAATGCTTACATACATTGCTGTTCAATGACAATCTCTTTATTCCTCATTTGCAATGCATTCCTATAGTAAAACATTTCTACAAAATAATAATTATACATATAATAGCCCTATTCTTTTAGTAATGCTTGCATTCATTCCTGACCAATGACAATCTCTTTTTTCTTCATTTGCAATTCATTCCTATAGTAAAAGACTGCTACAAAATAATAATTATACATATAATAGCCCTATTCTTTTAGTAATGCTTGCATTCATTCCTGACCAATGACAATCTCTTTTTTCCTCATTTGCAATGCATTCCTATAGTAAAACATTTCTACAAAATAATAATTATACATATAATAGCCCTATTCTTTTAGTAATGCTTGCATTCATTCCTGACCAATGACAATCTCTTTTGTCTTACATTTGCAATGCATTCCTATAGTAAAACACTGCTACAAAATAATAATTATACATATAATAGCCCTATTCTTTTAATAATGCTTACATTCATTTCCTGACCAATGACAATCACTTTTTTTCCTCATTTGTAATGCATTCTTATAGTAAAGGCTGCTACAAAATAATAATTATACATATAATAGCCCTATTCTTTTAATAATGCTTACATACATTGCCGTTCAATGACAATCTCTTTATTCCTCATTTCCAATGCATTCCTATAGCAAAACACTGCTACAAAATAATAATTATACATATAATAGCCCTATTCTTTTAATAATGCTTACATACATTGCTGTTCAATGACAATCTCTTTATTCCTCATTTGCAATGCATTCCTATAGTAAAACATTTCTACAAAATAATAATTATACATATAATAGCCCTATTCTTTTAGTAATGCTTGCATTCATTCCTGACCAATGACAATCTCTTTTTCTTCATTTGCAATTCATTCCTATAGTAAAGACTGCTACAAAATAATAATTATACATATAATAGCCCTATTCTTTTAGTAATGCTTGCATTCATTCCTGACCAATGACAATCTCTTTTTCCTCATTTGCAATGCATTCCTATAGTAAAAGACTGCTACAAAATTATAATTATACATATAATAGCCCTATTCTTTTAGTAATGCTTGCATTCATTCCTGACCAATGACAATCTCTTTTGTCTTCATTTGCAATGCATTCCTATAGTAAAAAACTGCTACAAATAATAATTATACATATAATAGCCCTATTCTTTTAGTAATGCTTGCATTCATTCCTGACCAATGGCAATCCCTTTTTTCCTCATTTGTAATGCATTCTTATAGTAAAAGACTGCTACAAAATAATAATTATACATATAATAGCCCTATTCTTTTAATAATGCTTACATTCATTCCTGACCAATGACAATCACTTTTTTCCTCATTTGTAATGCATTCTTATAGTAAAAGACTGCTACAAAATAATAATTATACATATAATAGCCCTATTCTTTTAATAATGCTTACATACATTGCTGTTCAATGACAATCTCTTTATTCCTCATTTGCAATGCATTCCTATAGTAAAACATTTCTACAAAATAATAATTATACATATAATAGCCCTATTCTTTTAGTAATGCTTGCATTCATTCCTGACCAATGACAATCTCTTTTGTCTTCATTTGCAATGCATTCCTATAGTAAAACACTGCTACAAAATAATAATTATACATATAATAGCCCTATTCTTTTAATAATGCTTACATTCATTCCTGACCAATGACAATCACTTTTTTCCTCATTTGTAATGCATTCTTATAGTAAAAGACTGCTACAAAATAATAATTATACATATAATAGCCCTATTCTTTTAATAATGCTTACATACATTGCCGTTCAATGACAATCTCTTTATTCCTCATTTCCAATGCATTCCTATAGCAAAACACTGCTACAAAATAATAATTATACATATAATAGCCCTATTCTTTTAATAATGCTTACATACATTGCTGTTCAATGACAATCTCTTTATTCCTGATTTGCAATGCATTCCTATAGTAAAACATTTCTACAAAATAATAATTATACATATAATAGCCTATTCTTTTAGTAATGCTTGCATTCATTTCTGACCAATGACAATCTCTTTTTTCTTCATTTGCAATTCATTCCTATAGTAAAAGACTGCTACAAAATAATAATTATATATATAATAGCTATTCTTTTAGTAATGCTTGCATTCATTCCTGACCAATGACAATCTCTTTTTCCTCATTTGCAATGCATTCCTATAGTAAAACATTTCTACAAAATAATAATTATACATATAATAGCCCCTATTCTTTTAGTAATGCTTGCATTCATTCCTGACCAATGACAATCTCTTTTGTCTTCATTTGCAATGCATTCCTATAGTAAAACACTGCTACAAAATAATAATTATACATATAATAGCCCTATTCTTTTAATAATGCTTACATTCATTCCTGACCAATGACAATCACTTTTTTCCTCATTTGTAATGCATTCTTATAATAAAAGACTGCTACAAAATAATAATTATACATATAATAGCCCTATTCTTTTAATAATGCTTACGCATTGCCGTTCAATGACAATCTCTTTATTCCTCATTTCCAATGCATTCCTATAGCAAAACACTGCTACAAAATAATAATTATACATATAATAGCTATTCTTTTAATAATGCTTACATACATTGCTGTTCAATGACAATCTCTTTATTCCTCATTTGCAATGCATTCCTATAGTAAAACATTTCTACAAAATAATAATTATACATATAATAACCCTATTCTTTTAGTAATGCTTGCATTCATTTCTGACCAATGACAATCTTTTCTTCCATTTGCAATTCATTCCTATAGTAAAAGACTGCTACAAAATAATAATTATACATATAATAGCCCTATTCTTTTAGTAATGCTTGCATTCATTCCTGACCAATGACAATCTCTTTTTCCTCATTTGCAATGCATTCTATAGTAAAAGACTGCTACAAAATTATAGTGCCATATAATAGCCCCTATTCTTTTAGTAATGCTTGCATTCATTCCTGACCAATGACAATCTCTTTTGTCTTCATTTGCAATGCATTCCTATAGTAAAAAACTGCTACAAAATAATAATTATACATATAATAGCCCTATTCTTTTAGTAATGCTTGCATTCATTCCTGACCAATGGCAATCCCTTTTTTTCCTCATTTGCAATGAATTCCTATACTAAAACACTGCTACAAAATAATTATACATATAATAGCCCTATTCTTTTAATAATGCTTACATTCTTTCTGTTCAATGACAATCTCTTTTTTTCTTCATTTGCAATGCACATTCCTATAGTAAAACACTGCTAAAAATTATAATTATACATATAATAGCCCTATTCTTTTAGTAATGCTTGCATTCATTCCTGACCAATGACAATCTCTTTTTTCTTCATTTAAATGCATTCCTATAGTAAAACACTGCTACAAATAATATTATACATATAATAGCCCTATTCTTTTAATAATGCTTACAGTCATTCCTGACCAATGACAATCACTTTTCCTCATTTGTAATGCATTCTTATAGTAAAAGATTGCTACAAAATAATAATTATACATATAATAGCCCTATTCTTTTAGTAATGCTTGCATTCATTCCTGACCAATGACAATCTCTTTTGTCTTCATTTGCAATGCATTCCTATAGTAAAACACTGCTACAAAATAATAATTATACATATAATAGCCTATTCTTTTAATAATGCTTACATTCATTCCTGACCAATGACAATCACTTTTTCCTCATTTGTAATGCATTCTTATAGTAAAGACTGCTACAAAATAATAATTATACATATAATAGCCTATTCTTTTAATAATGCTTACATACATTGCCGTTCAATGACAATCTCTTTATTCCTCATTTCAATGCATTCCATAGCAAAACACTGCTACAAAATAATAATTATACATATAATAGCCCTATTCTTTTAATAATGCTTACATACATTGCTGTTCAATGACAATCTCTTTACTCCTCATTTGCAATGCATTCCTATAGTAAAACATTTCTACAAAATAATTATACATATAATAGCTATTCTTTTTAGTAATGCTTGCATTCATTCCTGACCAATGACAATCTCTTTTGTCTTCATTTGCAATGCATTCCTATAGTAAAACACTGCTACAAAATAATAATTATACATGTAATAGCCCCTATTCTTTATATAATGCTTGCATTCATTCCTGACCAATGACAATCTCTTTTGTCTTCATTTGCAATGCATTCCTATAGTAAAACACTGCTACAAAATAATAATTATACATATAATAGCCCTATTCTTTTAGTAATGCTTGCATTCATTCCTGACCAATGACAATCTCTTTTGTCTTCATTTGCAATGCATTCTATAGTAAACACTGCTACAAAAATAATAATTATACATATAATAGCCCTATTCTTTTAATAATGCTTACATACATTGCCGTTCAATGACAATCTCTTTATTCCTTATTTCCAATGCATTCCTATAGCAAAACACTGCTACAAAATAATAATTATACATATAATAGCCCTATTCTTTTAATAATGCTTACATACATTGCTGTTCAATGACAATCTCTTTATTCCTCATTTGCAATGCATTCCTATAGTAAAACATTTCTACAAAATAATAATTATACATATAATGACCCTATTCTTTTAGTAATGCTTGCATTCATTCCTGACCAATGACAATCTCTTTTGTCTTCATTTGCAATGCATTCCTATAGTAAAAGACTATACAAAATAATAATTATACATATAATAGCCCTATTCTTTTAATAATGCTTACATTCATTCCTGACCAATGACAATCTCTTTTTCCTCATTTGCAATGCCATTCCTATAGTAAAACACTGCTACAAAATAATAATTATACATATAATAGCCCTATTCTTTTAGTAATGCCTGCATTAATTCCTGACCAATGACAATCTCTTTTTCTCCATTTGTAATGCATTATTATAGTAAAACATTTCTACAAAATAATAATTATACATATAATAACCCTATTCTTTTAATAATGCTTACATACATTGCTGTTCAATGACAATCTCTTTATTCCTCATTTGCAATGCATTCCTATAGCAAAACACTGCTACAAAATAATAATTATACATATAATAGCCCTATTCTTTTAATAATGCTTACATTCATTCCTGACCAATGACAATCACTTTTTTCCTCATTTGTAATGCATTCTTATAGTAAAAGACTGCTACAAAATAATAATTATACATATAATAGCCCTATTCTTTTAATAATGCTTACATACATTGCTGTTCAATGACAATCTCTTTATTCCTCATTTGCAATGCATTCCTATAGTAAAACATTTCTACAAAATAATAATTATACATATAATAGACCTATTCTTTTAGTAATGCTTGCATTCATTCCTGACCAATGACAATCTCTTTTTTCCTCATTTGCAATGCATTCCTATAGTAAAACACTGCTACAAAATAATAATTATTCATATAATAGCCCTATTCTTTTAGTAATGCTTGCATTCATTCCTGACCAATGACAATCTCTTTTTTCCTCATTTGTAATGCATTCTTATAGTAAAAGACTGCTACAAAATAATAATTATACATATAATAGCCCTATTCTTTTAGTAATGCTTGCATTAATTCCTGACCAATGACAATCTCTTTTTTCCTCATTTGTAATGCATTCTTATAGTAAAAGACTGCTACAAAATAATAATTATACATATAATAGCCCTATTCTTTTAGTAATTCTTGCATTAATTCCTGACCAATGACAATCTCTTTTTTCATCATTTGCAATGCATTTCTATAGTAAAACACTGTTATATTTTCCTAACAACGATCTCTATTATAACATTTCTTACTTCTTCTTCTTCATGCGCTGTGCCCTTTCAGGATGTAGGCACTCATGGACTTCCACTTGGCTCTGTCTCTTTTTACTCGCAATAGTTTTCTCTTGGTATTACTTCTAAGCCCCACGCCGCCAACCATTTGCTCAGACTTAACAATTACATCTCTCACTGCTTTCCACTGTCTCTCCTTCCATTCATCTGACCTGTGAGTATTCTGTTCTCCAGGCCCTCCTTCCTCATTACATGTCCCAGGAACCTCATTCCATTCTTTGTCAGAACACTTCCCAGGTATTTGAATTTTTTTTACTTGTTTTATTTTAGATTCTCTGAGATGCAGTTGGCATATTTGTCTTCTCTTTTTGCTGATGACCATACATTCAGTTTTCTTGAGGTTTATGTTCAGTCCTTTCTTTTCACTTTCTTTTGCTAACTTCTGAAGAAGGTCCTGAATTTTGCTTTTCGTGTCTGCAATCAGCACAATGTCATTCGCAGATCTGATATTATTGAGACTGTGGTCGCTAATGTTGAATCCTGGCCAGGCTTTTATTTCTCTCATGATTACTTCGTTGTACAGGATGAAAAGGTCTGGTGAGAAAACACATCCTTGTCTTACACCCCTTTCTATTTTTGCATACCTGCTGAGTTCACTTCCTATCCATATACACATGGTGTGCTGCCAATATAGATTCTTGATTATCCTAATGTCTTTTCCAAAAATGTCACAGTTGTCGAGCATCTCTGTCAAGTCCTTGTGTCATACTTTGTCAAACGCCATTGTGTAGTCTATAAAGTCCTGATAAATGTCATTCTGCATTTGTACTGCTTGTTCAGATAGCATTCTGAGCATGAATATAGCATTCCTTGTTCTGGCATCTTTAACAAATCCACATTGTTCCTGTCCTATCTCTGGGCTGATCTGCTGTGTGTTTCGTTCATCAGAATCTGGATCATGAGTTTTGTTATGTGGCTCATTAAACTGATTGTTTGATGGAGCTCACATTACTTTGTACTTGGCTTCTTAGGTAGTGTTATAAAGATTGATCTGCTTAGGTCCTCCGGTATGTTGCCGCTGCTGTAGAATTCATTTATTATTTCTGTTAGTCTGTCCACTACTAAACAAAACAATAAGCTAAAACTTGAAGGAGGAATTTATTCCATAACCTGTAATAATTGTCACAAAAAATATATAGGAGAAACCTCGAGGAATTTAAATAAAAAATATGAACACAAAAAAACATTTTATGGAACAACACATTAAATGCATTAGTTGCTCACTAACAAGAATGACCACAATTTTGATATAAAAATTGCTATTCTGATAAAAGAAGAAAATTCCCTCTGACAAAAATGTTTATAGAGTGCTTTGATTGCTATATCACCCAGAATAAATTTGCACCCAGGCTCTAACACATTTTACCATTCCTGGCAGACCTATTATCACAGTTTGAGGTATCTATGGAATGTTATGGCTATTACTGCTGGGTTGGTTCTTTTGCTTAAACGTCCAAAACTTGTTAAATAGCTTTCGCCGCTGAAATAAATAGGCAAAGAGAAAAGGAAAGATACAGAGACACTAGAGGGACAGTTTGGACACTGATTTTACTTTTGGTTCCAATGACCTCTTGTTGGGGAAATTCCTTCCCAAACAGTTTGGCACATCTTTACCATCCAAAGTCCAACAGAGAAAGAGATAGAGTTTATTTTTGGCACCAGGAGGCCTCTCTTTTTGTGCATGTGTCAATTGTCTTTCCTGTCAGAGGACTCCTGGGAGATTTTTATGTTTATTTTATTTCGTACTTTTATTTTATTTTGTATTTTTATTTTATTTCGTAGTTTTTGTTTAATCCCTACATATCTAATAACAGAAGTAATGGAAAGAAAAATTCTCAATGAAACTGGCTAGATTATATATCCAAAGCACATAAAAAAATTAAAAATAATTTAAAATCCAAAATTACCAGCATCTCGCAGATGTGCACTTGCATCAATGTAAGCAAATTTAGTCTGATGAAGTCCTAAAGGATGAAACATGCCACACAAAAGCTTTTTTTTTCACTTTGTTGTACATTATTCCACCAAAATTGTTCTCAATGTATAAGAATTTATGATTGATATGGTAATAAATGCTATTCCTTTAGCCATCATGAAAGTTGTTGTTGGTTTATTATTTCTATATTTCTGAGATGAGGTATTATTTACAGTATTTACATTATTCGGAATATTTGTCTTAATCTTTGTTGCTATTTTTACAATGTTTTGGCCGTTGTATGCTCTGGCCTTCTTCAGGTGTTAGGAATTTTGAACTGAACCCTTTATTACAATCACTAGGGTATATGATCTTTATATATACAGGGTGCAATGGGTAAATGGACAGCATTTTATATTTCTAATTTTGCGCATGCATGTTGTTTTTGATTTTATCAACAGCACAATATAGTTGGGTCAGTTGGGCACCATCTGTAAGTAAAAGAGTATCATGAAGCAATTCACTCCACCAGAAATTTGCAAACAGCATTGGAATTCATGTTCGAAGCTTCAATACAAACAGTATGAAGACAGTGCAGAGTATTCAGGAAGAATTGATTATGAAGTTCTTCGTAGCTGAGCATTCAAAGCATACTGGATCTGATGGTTCAAGTCTTGTTAGAGGGCACATTTTCTTTTGTAAGTTTTATCTAGTTCACAGGCTGGTAGACAAAATAAATACTTTTAAATTGGACAATGTACTCAAATACAGGTATCCACTAAAAATAATGTTTGAAGTAATATCTCTATAGCATATTGTCTGTCATTTTTAACAAAACTTGCATAAAAGGACTGCTGCCTAAATACACAATATATATATATATATATATATTATTTGTTAATTTAATCATTTCACCTCAAACAAAGTGGGACAACTACTAGTGCACAGGGTGTTAAAGTGAGAGAAAGAAGAAAAAGTGGGTGCAGGGGATGTTGAAGAAAGAATGAAAGATGTCTGGAATTCAAGAGGATAGAAGATGAAAGTTGACATTGCATTTAAACTTTTTGAGGTTGTATCTATCAGGGAAGCAACTAAACAGAAGGGATTTCAACAAGTGGGAAGTGTGAAAAAAAATCAGTAAGAATAGAAGATGCAGTTACATTTAACTATTTCAACAGTAAAAGGGTGAGCGCTGCTAGATGTCAATATAGTAGAACACTTTAATTCATGTGCACGGGGCACCAGGGATATATACACTACCTGCCATAATTATTGGGTCACCCCAATGATTTAAAAAATGATGTATTTCATGCTACTATTTTTTAATATTTATTGCCAAGTAAATAATTGTTGTGGATGTGCATTGTGCATTGTGGTACAGTGGATATCGGCTTGGAACGAGAAGCTGGGGAGCCGAGTTTGAATTCCAGTTGAATCCATTGTATTCACTTATGGGCAAATACCCTTGGGAAAGGTACTAATCCGTCTCTTCCTTCCAGTTATGGGTTAAATAGAAGGATAGATTGGGTTCTATAGCCTTGGTTGGCAACCAGTCTACCGCAGAAAGCAACGGCAACCTACTGCGGGATAATGTTCTGCCCAGTCAGTCATGTCTCTTTCGGGACATGATCACCCAGGCGTGTATCACATATGGCACTTAACTGACTGAAATAATTGTTAATAGAAATAGAATGGTTCTTTTGTTAATACTGCACAATAACATGTGCATCAAATGAATTTATAAATATTTAATAATTACCTATATTGCAGTTTCATCAGTGAAAGAATGAAGAAAATTTAGTGTGATTCAGACGAGTTCATCTTTGCTTCTATGCCTTGTAAAATTTTGCAAAGTAATAATAAAAAAAAAGAGCCATTCTGTTTTCATTTAGAATTATCCACTTGGCAATAAATACTAAAAATAGTATGAAATACATAATTTCAATCTACAGGGTGCGATGGGTAAATTGTCGCTATTTGCCTTGTAAAATTTTGCAAAGTAATAATAACAAAAGAAGCATTCTATTTTCATTTAGAATTATCCACTTGGTAATAAATACTAAAAATAGTATGAAATACATAATTTCTTTTAAAAACCCTGGGCGGCCTAATAATTATGGCCGGTAGTGTGTATGTATATATATATATATATATATATATATATATATATATATATATATATATATATATATAGTCAAAACAGCCAAGACTTACAACGATGGCAAAATATGTAGACTGTGCCAGGAAGGAAAGTTAGTGATTATTCTATTTCCAAACAAAAGTGAATTATTGAATGAAAGAACAGAAATTATGACTCAGTGTAACCATACCAAAAATACTTATTAGGTTCATACAATCATGGATGAAAACATTATAATTTCTTGTGATTTTAAAAATTGCACATTCAAACATTGCCCATTACATGAGTGTTCAAAAAATCACCGTGTGTTATGTGAGCATTTTTAAAAAAAAAAGTAAATGGTAAAATCAGTTATTACAAAGACACCACTCATGGTAGAAACCTAGGTTGCATAATAACTCATTTACAAATGAAAAATATATATATATACACTCCTGATCAAAAATTTAAGACCACTTAAAAATCTTTCAAAAGAAATTTTTTTTTTACAGATAAATTTTAAACTCCTACCACTTAAGGTTACCAATACTACAATCTAAAAGTTTATGGAAACAAAAAGCTACATTCCAAACATTTCATTTAGAAATTTACATTTTTATAAAATGAGGCAATTTACACATGATCAAAATTATAAGACCAGGGGTATAAATTGTTAGATCTATGGCAATTCTAATGTTTTTAGTTCAGTTAGAGATTAGCAATCACTGCGTAAAGGTGTTACCATGCCTAAAGCAAGCAAACTTACCAAAGTTGAGCGTTCTCGAATTCTAGAATTCCATAAGCAAGGTTTATCACAGTGGGTGATCACAGCTAAGGTAAATTGTAGTAAAACTATGCTTTGCAACTTTCTAAAGAACAGTGAGAATTATGGAAAAGCAAAATACTCTGGTAGGCCCCAAAACATTTCTCCTGCATTGAGTAGGAGAATAAGACGGGTTGTTATGAAAGACGGGGGACTTTCTTCTAGTCAAATTAAGGCAGTCACAGATGCTGATTGCAGTCCCGTAACCATCAGACGACACTTAAGACAAAAAGGCATGGTAAATAAAAAGCGTAAACAAATTCCTCGGCTGCTTCCATGTTACAAGTTGGGCCGCTTAAAGTTTGGTTGTGAATACCAAACATGGGACGTTGAGAAGTGGAAGAAAGTCCTGTTTTCTGATGAGTGTATATATACATTATCAATATTTTGCAAATGAGTTTATTATAGAATTGCATTGTGAATGATATTACAGGCAAAAGTATTGAAAACCAAAGTATTAAGAAACAGGAAAATTTCATTAAATCCAAGAAATTAGTGCTGAACTACTGGATAATGCTGGACATTCTATCTGAAGGATGAAAAAGAAACTTCAGGCAACAGAACTGTAGTTCTATAAAAGGCTGCTGAGAATACCATGGAGTGAACATGTGAGTAATGAGGAAGTTTTAAAGAAAACAGAAGTAAAAAGGACACTTCTACTAGCTAGAATCAGAAAGAGATAGTCAAAATCTCTGAGTCACATCATGAGAAAAGAGGGCTTGAAGAATTTGACACCCACACAACCTATAGAAAGCAAGAGAGATAGAGGAATGTTGTGAATAATCTACCTAATGAATGTGTAAATGAATGGCAAAGCCAGGATTAGGAGAGACAGCAAAAAAACAAACTTTACTCAAAGCTACAAAGGATAAGAAGTTGTGAAGATCTATGATCACCTACGTCCTCATGTGACATGGTACAGAGAAGAAGAATTACTAACAGAGAGGAAAGAGAATTAAATATCTAATTTTTCTGATATTCAATTCAGACATCATATATTCATTTGAATATATCACTTTTGATATCAATAAACTAAAGGTGGTATGTTTTTTTTATTTTATTGGCCCAGCTTTTTACAACGATTCCTGTCCAATAGCGATAGTATAAAAATAGTAGATACTATCAATTATCTATATACTTTTCTTCCCTTCAAGTCTCACCATCTTATTAAATTAATCAGCATAAATAGCTTAAATATTGATTTTCTGTCTCAGACAAGCCTCTCGGTTAATGGCTACTTCAGAAAAATAGATTCAATATTTGTAAAATAGGCAATATTCACAAGACACTGTCTAGACGATAACAACAAAGCTGAGTGGTAAGAAGTGGCAGGGGTGTAGGGAGAGAAAAAAGAAGTCACCGACTCGTTCTTATATAGTTGCTTAATACTACTCACAAGCTGACTTCATTACTCGGTTTTATGATGGTACACAAAGAAAAGAGAAATAAGCACCAATATTTGGTAATAATATCACTTGCATAGTTTTATAAAATTCCAATTTTTTTTTTGTCAGTAACTTCCAAAGCAGATTGATCCATTTGACTTCTCTATGAGATAAACAATTCTAAGACAACCAGATTTCAAATATCATTATACATTGAAAATATCTTTGTCACTTCTCAAAATAATTTTCATCACACTACTGTTGTTCAAAAAAACTAACTCAATTTTATATTTAAAAAAAATGTCTATTATAGGTGCATCTGATATTTCAAAAATAGCTTTTTTAATTTTGTCATCCTGGTATTTTTTAGGGTTTTTACTGTAAATAAATAATTTTTAACAAAATACATAATATTGGAGAGTGTGTATTCATTAATGATACTTTATTGCATATTGACTTTTCTGAAAAAATTTTGTTCCATCATTTTTTTTTTTTTAATCATTTCATCCCAAACAAGGTGAAAATGCCAGAAGTCCACAGGGAAATGCAGGGAGTGAAAGTGAAAGAGAAGACTGAAAATGTAAGTGAAAGTGAAAGAGAAGACTGAGAATAAGGAGGATTGAGGAAAGAACAAAAGATGAACAGAAAACAAAAGATGGGAATTGATATTATATTTAAATTTTTGAAGATTGTTTTTGTGACGAGCATGCGCAGAAGGGTCCTTGAACTGCATGTGCGTGCTTTTGCCAGGTACACCTTGGAGTATCATAATGAACTTGACCGAGAACTATGAAAAGATGATGCCTGAGTTGTTTGCAGTTCATTTGTCAGCAGCAGCCATGAGTACCATTTGCTCATTCACTGTCAAAAGGTATTTGTTTGGAAGAGTCAATCATGCATTCGGTCGGTCAGGTTTGCAAGAAGGCATTCGTTCATTCAGTCAGGAGTTCAATCAGGTGTAGCACTGCCGTGTGCGACAGTTTTTTTTTATATCACATCTCCTAATTCCCGTTCTACCACAGTTTTTATCATGGAAGTGAGAAAATTGAAAGGAGTTTCACAGGCAGGAAGTGCAAGAAAAGAAACTGTTGGAGTAGAAGTGGTAGTTGCATTTACAATACTAAAATTGTTTGACCTAGATGCTAATCTAGCAGCATGCTTAAATTTATATGATTGGTATCAGGGTAAAAAAAACTCTTCAGAGCAGTTGCCTTGCCATGAAAATATTTGTAGAAATGAAAGAAGGAAACCAAGTCACTACAGTAAGAAAGTGACGGGTCAGGATTGATCACATTACAAATCCTTCTTTGGATTTTGTCTAAAATCTTGAGAAGACAGTAGGACTATCAGACCACATGTGGTAACAATATTTAATGCACTAATGGTAGATTTTTAAATGTGCAAGATGGATTTTGGCAAGAAAATCTTTTTAGCACAACACAGTGATTCAACTTTCTTTGCAGTAGACACAGCTATTAATTCAATGTAGTAGCTCCATTGCAAGTCAGTGTAAAATGTAAGGCCAAGAAGGTGCAGTGTGCTAAACTCTCCTGGAGTTTAGCATCATCTATGCTGATGTCAGGCAGAAAAGGTTCTCTATGGCAGTTAAATAAAAGCAATTTTGTTTTGGAGGATTTGAAATCAAGAATATACAGACTGTATCCATGTGCAGATAGTAAAACTCCAAAAAGAGTCACCTGTTTACTGTATCTGCCTTTTAGACTCTCATGCAAAACAGATCTTTTTCTAACATTAGCACAAACCAAATTTATATCTACCTTTCAGACTCTCATGCAAACCAATCAAATTCATCTGAAAATATCATATAATATCACTTTAATACATTTAAGGAAACTAACAGAAAAGTATGAATACACTATATCAAATTTTATAATCAATTATTTCACAATAAAATTGATATTAACCAATCTATGCTGGTAAATTGTTTCTGGATTCTTAAACAGTTTAATGTACATCTCAATACTAGGTGTTTAAATTCAAAATTAACCAGCATACTAAAAGACAGGAAAATTTCATTGGAAACAAAGAAAAGAGTGCTAGACTGCTATGTGATGTCTGTCTTTCTGTATAGCAGTGAATGTTGGACGATCTCCTCAAGAATGAAAGAGAGGCTTGAAGCAGCAGAAATGTGATTTTACAGAATGATGCTGATGATATCATGGGCCAAGCATGTGAGCAATAACAAGGTATTGGAGAGAATGCAAATGAAAAGAAAACTTATACTTGACATTACGAAAAGACAGCTAGGGTTCCTGGAAGATATAATGAGGAAGGAAGGTCTGGAGAATCTAATACACACAGAATGAGCAGAGAGAAAGAGAGACAGGGGAAAGCAGCATGAGACATATTTGAGAGGCTTGAGTATATGGATGGCAGAGCAGGGTTTGGGAGAGATACCAGGAGGAAAAATATTAAAAGTGGCAAGGGACAGGGGCAAGTGGAAGTCCATGATCACCTACGTACTGAACGGAGACGACACATGAAGAAGAATGGATGGCGAAGAGGGCTTTGGGAGAGATACCAAGAGGAAAAATATTAGGAGGCAAAGGACAGGGGCAAGTGGAAGTCCATGATCACCTATAAGGGGCATGGCACATGAAAAAGATAAAAATGTTGGACATAGTATCACCTCTCTAATTTATTAATTTACAGTGAAAATACTTCATCAAATAAATTCAGACAACTGAAGACCACTGCTACTGATACAGGTACAAGATAGTAAACAAACAATATGGCAGAGATGATTAGATGAGGAAGATGTAGATATAGGAATATATATATGTCATCACTTAGTGAATAGGCCTCTGTTATCAATTCAGTGAAAGTGGCGGTTATGTCAGGTAGGCTCCAAGAATCTGTGATACAAGTTCACATCTCATTTGAAGCTGCATTTATTTCTGATCATGTTACTTTTTCCACATTAAGCAGCACTATTTTCTAGTTTGTTAATGCACTTTATTCAATAATGAGTCGAGATGGTTGACATGCAATGTTGCTAATAGGAAATTCAAAGAGTGTCAAGCAGGGTTTTTCCTTGTATTATCTACTGACTGTAACAATCTAATAGAAGAACTCTATCAATCATATATACCTGATAAGGACCCCAATGAGGAAACCTTTCAAATCTCATCAGGTGTATGACAAACATTAAATGAGGACTCCAGTCTATTTAATCTTTTCCTGGATGATCTCTTGTGCATTTACAAACACAGATGTGAAGAGATAAGGACTGATCCTTTAAACATTCCAAACGAACCTACCAATAGAAAACAATGATCTTTCTTTCCTTCCTGAGATCAATGCACTGATGATGAGGGGTGGAGGCTATACTGATGACATAGGTATTCAGAAGAATTGTTAACTGTGCTGAATTTTGTGATGTTACCAAGGATTAAACTCTTGGCTAACAAATTTATAGAAATATTAGACGACTGTTCCTCAAGCTTAATGAATGTATTCTAAGAGTGATGGTATTAGGCTTGTCTCTCTTCCTGCCAAAGTGGATTTAACCTTTAGGGATTATAAGTTTACTGAAATTTCTCCTCAACAGAATTTTTTCTATTGTCTAGTGAAGTGTTGTCACTCAGTTTATTGATCAAGATCTGATTTTATCAAGAATGATCTTGAACAAAAAATCAACATCCACCCCCAAGTGTTCCAAGGTTAAACCTTCCCAAAATGGAAACTAAGATCTGGAATTGGAATGAAAACAGTGATGACATGTACTCTGAATACATCATAAAAATTCAGAATGTGGTATTATTAAATACTAAACACTTCAAATAGCTTGGTGTTTGGATCAGTTATAATAAATTTAATATAGGAGAAAATCAAATTGAACATAGAATAGGCTGAACAAGAGGTAATTTTGACCAACACAGCAAATTGCCATGAAACCAAAACATCAAACTGAAAATGAATCATGTTCTTAAATAGTCACATTAGATTGAGATTTTTATATGAATGTTATGTATAACACCAAACAGATACTTTTAAATTGGCTGTTGTATATAACACCTTCTTAAGATCAATGGTTAAAAATAACCTTTAAGCAAGTGAAGCCTGTAGGTTTTGGCAAAGATCATCCTTCTTGGAATGTTGTGGACTGGTTCTAAAAAATCATGAAAAATTGTATCAAATAACAGAAACAATATTACTTGAGGACTTTCAACAACACTATCAAATAAAATGGATATCACATGTCACTCAAAGAGAAAATAATAACAGAATTAAGATATTGATATTCCACACTACTTTGAATAAAAAGTTAAAAAGGAAATCGCCATCAATGCTGGAAAGAGCAATAACAGTTACTGGAGTTGAGAAAAGTATTTTCCTGAAAAATTGTTTTCAAAGAAATATTTTATAAATTTTAATCAAAAGCAGTACTAGCTGCTTAGTCGATAAATGCTGGATGTTTCCTTATAAGGAAACAGCTAATATTACCATTAGCAGGTTCTCAAGTGGACTGAGCAGCAGGCAAAATGGCTCCACTTTTATGGGGTTTGAATTTGTTTTTTCTTGTCAACTTGCTTAGGAGAAGTCATTATTCAGAGCTCTCAGCCTACACTTTTAGAGTAAAATATTTTGGTCAAGGCTGATCAGAGATAAGATCTGAATAAAAATGCTGCTCACAATTCTGCTTTGAGCTGTCATACCCAATTAAAGAGTCATTCTTCAAACTCCAAGTTTGTTTAATGAGCACCGTTGTATAATACTACATTCTTTATCTCTCATTCATACTGTTTACTTAAAAAAATTGTTGCAGAATATTTTGACTTGAATGTTAACAAAAAAAAATAAGGGAAGGACTTGGACAAAAATTCAACTTTAACTATATTATTTTTATTGGAATAAACATTTTTTTTCTGAAATATAAATGAGAAAGTTTTCAATGAAATATGCACTTGTAGATAGACCTGCTCTTATCTATTAAATAACAATATGGTTTTCACACTGAGCAAATGGTTGTCGGAGCGGGGCTTAGAAGAGATACCAAGAGAAAAAATATTGAGAGTGACAAAAGACAGAGACAAGTGGAACTCCATGTTTGCCTACATCCTGAAAGGACATGGCACATGAAAAAGAAGTTGAGATAAAGAGATAGATATGTGTGTGTATGTGTGTATACATATATTTCATTAAATATAGCAGAAGGCTTATAGCCTATCACATTAAATACACCCGGTTCTCACTTGATCACTGAAGTTAAGCAACATTGAGTCTGGTCAGTACTTAGATGGGTGATCACTTGGGAATATCAGGTGCTGTAAGCGTTTAGTGATGGATGTGCGTTGTGATACAGTGGATATCGGCTCGAAAAGAGAAATCGGTGAGTCGAATTCAAATTCCAGTTGAATACCCTGCATTCACTTAAGCACTGGTACCCTTGGGAAAGGTATTAATCCATCCCTTCCCTCCAGTTATGGGTTAAATAACAGGGTAGGACTTGGGGACCCTGCCCTTAAAAACAAATCCCAATGAATCTTGATACTCTAAAAGAAGAAAGTATTTTTAGATACAAAGCTTATATAAAAACAACAATAAATTGTTGAAAGAAAAAGGTATTACCAGCAAATAATTGGAGTAGATAGATCTATCTATCGCCCGGTTCACACTCCACCCACGTCTATTGAACAGGTTAATAGGCTCATCCCTTGTTCCCTGTTTAGGATGTGGTTTCCGGCGTTCTCTTTTCCAATCTTTTCACTATTACGTAGCCCCCTGCACATCAGTGGCATTACCGCCTTGCTTGGGTGATACAATTAAAAATAAATAAATAAATAAAATTTAGTTAGCAATAAATAACCTGCAGAGGCTGATATGCCATTCAAACAAAACAACCAATCAAAAAATATAGCAGATCAATAAAATTTACTTAATTTCTTATTTAGTTCTTCCAATATTCTTACGATTTTCTGTTTGATGAAAATAAGGGAATACAAAAATCTTCTATGATTTTCATTGGTCTAAGTGCTTTCATCCACTTTTTTAGCCATTTTTAAGGGGGGTTTGTTTTAGATGTTATCTTATTCAAAACAACACAAAAATAAAATAACTAAAATAGTCAAAACATGAAGAAAAACTAACAACACCTAAAAGAAAACCCTCTTGAAAATGACTAAAGAAGTGGATGAAAGCAGTTTGGACAATGAATATTATGTAGAAATTTTGTCCTCCTTTACTCTCACCAAATGTAAAAATGTAAGGAAATTGGAAAATTTAAAAAAATAATAATAATAAAATATAAATTTTCCTTGTTTGTCATATTTAATAAAATATGTTTAAAAGAAAGATTGCAGTCCAAATATATACATATATATTTATATATATATATATAATATAATATAATTATATGGTTATGTCAATTTTTCATTGCTACATGGAAATTTCTATGTTTTGAGATTAATTCTCATCATCAGGCAATGCTGGTGTGGTTGTGCAGACGATTTACATTTAAATGACAAATACTTTCGGTTTACTGTGAATGTATGTGGGTGTTTTTTTTTTGTGTGTGTGTGTCACTAATCAGAATGGAGATTCACTTAGGGGTTTGACCCCAAGGAATTTTTGTGCTTACCAATATATATATATATATATATATATATATATATATATATATATATATATATATTTCATTAAATAATATCGATAAGTTTGTTGATTTATCATGTGAGACGCCACAAGTTGTAGTGCAATTTTTGCTCCCAGTATGCATGCACGTGTTTGCCAATACTCCACACAAACAAAATAAATGACTACTACTCTTGTTCGTCCGCGAACTGCACATTACAACCAACACTATTTTCATCTTTGATAATGGCTGATGTAAGTGGAAAGCTTAGAAAGGATTAAATAAAAACATGTATCAATATTGTGATTTTCTTTCCTCTTTCAAAGATAATGTTATTAAGCTTATCAGACGATATGAAAAAGATTTACATAAAATAAATCAACAAAACTTGTCTATATTATTTAATGAAACGTGCATCAATATATATATATA
>JBBBDQ010029152.1:162500-198544 GCA_037127315.1 Ascarosepion bandense | reverse complement strand
GCCAAGCTCTGAAAAAGTCATTTAAAGGGTAAACTTAAGAAAGACATACTTACTATCAATTAACCAACTGAAAATTTTATTACATTCAATGAAAACTGGAAAAACAAATATATCTTAAACTTATTTTAGATCTAAAGATAACAGAATGCTTTCTAAGACAGGGATGAAACTTGTATAAAGACATTAAGAATAACCAAGTATAAAATCAATTATTATGAGTAAGTAGGTGGGTGCGATGCTGATCATCTATTATTCACCAATTTATAATTGTAGTCCAACTTAGCATACACACACACACACACCTTACTTATTTTAAGAATTAACAGATTTTATTTTTTAATTTGGCATAATTTTACTACTATAAACATTATTTTTAGTAGAAACCCGTACTTGAGTAAACGCTGTTTTATTTCATCTACTAGTCTGCACAAGAAAAAACTTATAAAAAGAAAAGGTGTCCCGTGACAAGATTTGAACATTCATTCCCCTTTGCAGGAGCAACCATCGTCTGGTCTGGCATACTCTGACTACATGGTTACAAAGAGCTTCATAATAAAGCAAGGCTATATTTGCCTCTAATGCATACTCACTCATTCAGAGCAGTTAAAGCATGCCAGATTAGATGGTGATTACTTCTGCAAAGGAGAGATGCAGGTTCAAATCCTGCCAGGGGTCACGTTATCTTTAGTGAGTTTTCTTGAGTGTATTTTATATATAAACAGTAAAAGAGGTACTGGTTTGACCAGTAGATGGTTATTTAAAAAAAAGTGCTCAATGCATAATCATATGAACTGAATATGAAGAGTCTACATTGGTTATAATTATACACCAAAAGGAAATGCTGATGATGTAAATATGCTCATTTGTTTAAAATTCTGCTAACGTGTCTAAAAAGCACAACTTAGTCAATCTCATTTGGTTTTGAACATTTATCTTATCTTAGTGATAAACAACATTTACCTTTTTATCAATAAACAACACTTGCCTTTTTATCTTAATGACAAACAACGTTTATCTAACAATCTTGTTCATTTCCCGACATAATTATAACTGATGTTTACATTTATATCTCCCCCTCCTACTACATATAATTAAAATCAATAAATCACATTACTGTAAGTCTGATGAAGTCCTTTTAGAGGATGAAACATATTACACAGAATTTTAATTCAATTAGCCAGCATTCTTCAAAAAAAATTTGCATTATTCCAAATTTCATTCTTTACCATATTATCATCTTTCTAAGATTGCAGTTACAAATGCTAACATCTTGTTGTCTAAACTTTCTCCTGTAGAATATAATTTTCTGCCACAAGACATCTCGACAAAAAAAAAAAAAAAAAAAAAAAAAAAAAAAAAAACACAATATGAACTCATTTGATTTTTCACAAATATTCTGTCAACAAAGGCATTCTTTTATTAAAGACAAGCCCGTAAATAGCAGTTATTCTTGTTTTCAGCTCAATACACATCTTTCAACTGACGTTTAAAAAATAGATACCTTATCAGGATGATTGACCATTCTTGTATACTTTTTCTTCTTCGGGTTAGCAAATTCTACTACGATTTAACTGATGAACTAGAAAGCTCTTTGTAAAACAAAATATCTTTATTTTCTAAAAACAAAAATCATTATTTCCAATTATAAATTATAATTATACTTATTCACTTATTTTTTCTGTCTAATTTTCCAATACACAACGTATTTTTATGATTAGAAATTCTTTTGAACAAAAAAAAATTGTTACCTTTCTTAGTCATCTAATAACTGAAACACTGATACAAAAAAAATATTGTAGAAACTTTTTAGTCGAATCTTAGTTAAACAAATTCTCAAGCTTGAACCTTATTTCAGGCTCAAAATATAATTCTAATCAGAAGTAAAAATTTCAGTTATTTTCCATAAACTGAGCCAAGGGTAAGATTAAGCTGAAACTGGGATCATGCTTGTAGGGTCTTACTTTGGGAAGCTATCTTAATGTGATGTCACTAGACTTTTTTAGATTTTGTCATTAGCATCCATTTAATTATTTTCTCTAAGACTTGTTCTAAAAATTCTCAAATTTGAGCCTTTTTTTCATATTTATTTCATGGTTACAAATTTGAGAAAGGGGAACTTTTACTTTAAAATTGTTTAAAAATATTTGTGTATCATTGCATACTTAAAATTAGGTTTCCTTTGTGGACTTATCTGAGGCCTGTCAGGCAAAAGAACACAGTGGTTTGTAACTGATGAAGTAATCTTTCCCAAGATAACAGATGCCACCACATAATAATTTCTGTTTTTAAATGTTTGGTACAATTTAAATTGGTTGGTTTTCTTATTGTTAAAAAAAAAAAAAAAAAAAAGAAAGAAAGAAGGTTGGGAATTTTTTAGATCTTCATCAAGCTATGATATCGGTTTTTAATCATTTCAGAAAAAAGAGTCCTGTTCAAAATATAAATACAGTCTCAAAATCAACCACAGGCTTCTCAAAAGTTATCTGTACTTTGTTTTTATTTACAAATGTCAAGCTTGAAACTGTGTTGGTATCACTGAAAATTATATAATATTACAAATTAGGATAAAGAACAACACCAGTAATACAGAGTTATTAATGATGTAAGTAGAGTTTGAAACTTGAACTCTTTAAGAAGTCAAGTATTCAAAGACTATATTATGAACAGGTCCCCTTCTAAAATGAGTGAATAAGAAATCTTCAATTCTGTTAAGCAATGTAGATAAAGGAATGTCTAATGAAAGTTAATCTAAAAAAAAAAGAAAAACAAAACAAAACACACACACACAACATGAGTAGGCTAGTTAACTTCAGCCATATCAAAAGATTTAAAAAAAAAAAGTCCCTTGCTATCATAGAACCCTAGGAGGACCTATCAAATTTAGTACATGCTTAATTAGAAATGACTAAGATAGAAATGTATCTAGAGCAGAGAGCAAGCAATTACTAAATTACTTTATTCGGCAGAAAGATTCAACTGTGAATATTGATTGTGCTTGTGTCCAATTCTCCAAGTGGAATTGGCAGTTATTACAATAATATAACCCAAAGGCATTGAACAAGAGCAGGAACTAATGTCATTTTCATTTTGGTTACAAGCAAGGTGAAGAAAGTCTGAAACGAATCCCTAGTCATATCTACAACAAGTCTTTTTACCTCTTTGACTTGTTATCACGAAGAAGAAAAATGATTAATATTTTTACCAAATTTGTTTCAGGCAAGAATGTAGACAGTTTTTAGCTTTCTAAATATGTCAATTCTCTGCTCCTTTCAGTGTTTTCATTTCAAACACAATTTCTCAACGGTACCGTGTAGTGAAATACCATTAAAATGCTCTAACCTAAAGAAAGAAAAATAAGTAAATTTCCAGTCCAGTTAGATCACTGGTTTTAGAGTAATTTAGAAATAATGATTTAGTAAATTTATGTATATTTATATATTTTGTAAGAGTCAATTGATAAAAAAAAAAAGTTGAAAAAATTTATCTATCAAATTTCAAGTTTCACAGATACACTGCTTATCAGCATCAGATAAATTTATGAAATTCATTATCAGATATCATTTACATATGCAACATAAAAAAAGGTTAATTGTTGATGCTAAACAAATTTTAAATATAACATTTGAACTTAAATTGTTCCATTTTTATATACTTTTACCTTTATAAATGGTAATATTTCATAATACAAATTTGTATTTAAAAAATAATTTAGACAGAGCGAGAGAGAGAAAAGTTTTTCCAAGTTAGATAACTCTACATAAATTAAGTGCTAATTAGAGTCATTTCCTCGAGTTCCATTCAGAAAACAAGTAATATGCAGACAAAAGTCCTTGACCTGTCTACACTCTTAGGTTACAGTGGCATACTGAGGAAAACATTATTATTACTATAAACATAATTATTAATAATAAAGCTTATTGATAATTAGCATTTGAAAATAATTATAAATCTATAAACAGAAAGTGATTGAATATTGAGCAGAGGCTGTCAGAGATGGTATTTAAATTCTAAATGAATATTTAATTTTTAACACACTGCATTATTCATTAATTTCCTTCCCACTGCATTGTTTTTCAAGGCTCTTCTACTCCATTAATTTCAGTCATGACCTTTTTCTGTTGCCATAGCAGGATATGACAACACAACTGTAAAGTTCAAAAACACTATCATTCATTCATCTGAGTCACTTGCAGGATAAAATTTTTACTTTGAAAACAAAATCACAACCTGAATGTTAAAGGTTAATAGTAGTGTTTTTAATTAAAATTTTAAAATTTTCAATTTCCATGGTTTTCCTATTACTTTTAAATGATATATAAAATATATATTTTTTAAGTGTACACTAAGGATTTATCCTCAAACTCAAAACAATTTATACTCTAAGCTAGCATATATGTTTCTCCCCACCCACCAATATAATTTAAAAAATACTTAAACAAAAAAATAAAAAGACTAGAGCTCCTTTACTCTCTTTATAAACCAAAAAAATCAGCATTAATGGAAAAATTGTCATACTTCATTTGATTTCCAGGCCTGTCAACCTATGTAAAGAATACCTATGAATTCTTAAATGAAAATCATGCTTATATTTTAATCTACTTAAAAATTGAACTAAATTTAAAAAGTAGCATATAAGTTTGAATTTAGAGAAAATATCAAGCAATCAAAAATGTTTTAATCAGATTATTACCAGAATATGTAAGATCGACGTCTGACTGATAAGAAACATGATATTTATATCAAAATCTGAATCTGACAGCTTATATCCATAGATAGATGTATCATGCTTTTTTTATCCAAGATTCTGAGCAACGATTTTTTTCATGTTCTCTTTTATTCATCTTTTATACAAGGTTTTTGACAGGTCTAATCAAGAACATAAAAATAAAATAAAATAAAATAAAAATAGATAAACATAAAATAAAAAGCATATACATTCTTTAATTTAACTTATCACCATAACTTTTAACTTGAAGAAACAAAAATTAGACAACATGTTGATAGATTTTTTCAAATATAACTTTTTGTGTAGTTGTGATAGCGAAAATAAGAAAACACACATGTCCGTAATGCTATCCTCAAACACGCTACATGTATGTAATACTATCCTCAAACAACACGCTGCATGTTTGTAATACTATCTTCAAACACGCTGCATGTCTGTAATCTTCAAACAAAAACACCAACTGCTCATCTCTTAGCCATGAACAAGGGATAAACCAGCTAACATAACAAAAGATTACATTTTCTTCATCCAATCAAGTTGTCTTTTTTGATTGATCAGAGAATCAACTTATAGAAAGAGAAGACCGACAAGACAAAATAAGAGAAAATGGTATGAACAAAATCATGAGAGAGAAACTAAGAGTGAAAAGAGAAAGCAGAAGATAAAAAAGCAGAGAGAGAAAGAAAGAGAAATTTTTTTTAAGAATTGTAATCCATCAACTGATGGCCTGCAAGTGGATCAGATTAGCGACATTACAACAAACACATCTCAGGTGACAACAAGTAGAGTGAGGGCAATTAGCATTAAGAAATAAATGACAGGTTCAAACGTCTCAGCTTATAAGTCAGTGATAAGTTTACAGAGGTAGGGATGTGTGGTCGAAATTAAATGGGATTAAATTTATTTTGGTGGTGGAAGAGGGAGTACTGAGGTTGAGTTTTGATGATCATGGCTTTTTTTTTTCTTTTCTAATAACAACAGAGTAAAGAGATGAGAAGGAACAAATCAAAGTAATGGCTGTTCATCTGGCAGTTGTGTTATTGCAAAGAGTAATCAACAAAGTGAACTGTTTGAAGACTGGGGTGAGGTAGAAAAGTACAGGGAAAGAAAAACGATAAAAAAAAAAAAAAGAAAAAAGAAAAGAAAGGGTTCAAAATAAATAAATGAATTAGGAAAAACAAATATCGAGTGATTAGCAAATATCAAAATTTGCAGCATGTGTATCATTTGCTTGCAGATTTTCCTAAGGATTAAATCCTGGCTGAATGAAAGAAATCAAAACAAGTGGTTTTCTAAAAGGTCTCCAGTGATCTATTCTACCTACCCAATCTACACCACACTCCTTTTTAGGTGGGGGTGGGGGAGCAAGGATCAAGAGGCTGGAATAATTGAAAAAGGAAGAATGTCATTAGTGTTATAATTTTATTGAAAACACAGAAAATAGTAATATTAGCAGTTTCCTTATAAGGAAACAGCCAGCATTCATGGAGAGTCTTTGCTCTGATCAGTTTTAACTCTCAAACACTAACATTTTTCACATCTTTCTTTGCCATCAAAGAGAATATATATATATGATTAATACAAGTAAAAGGTTTATCACTTAGCTGATTGATGCTACTTTCAGCATCTCAACTCCAGAGTTTTAGAGAGACCCATCCACTCACACATCAGTGGGTATCAGCAATTGACTGCTTATACTTCTGAATTTTTCTTTTTTATATGCACTTATCATTGACCAAGGTCAGTTCTTAGCAGCAACAGTGTTTCATGTGTGAACGCAATCTTTGGGCCATGTGTGTTGTGTATTGGCTCAAATATTTATATATGCTAGTCAATGGTACATTATATGTAACGAGGTTTATTGTATTATCCTAATGGTAGGTGATAACAGTTATATTCCGAATAATTTTTTTTTTTATTGTTTTTCTGGGGTTGGTCATCAGTTTTATATTTACTGAGAGTCTATCCCTGATAATGACCACTTTTACTCATAAATATAGTATACTCTGTGTGTGTGTGCGTGTGTGTGTGTGTGTGTGTGTGTGAAAATTCAGATATTAATAAAATATATCTGTAAAAAGGCAATATGAATAAAGACAAATGGAAAACTTCTTTACTAATTCATTTTGTCCCTGAAGGACTTTATCAAGGTAAATGTGAGGATTTTATTTTTCAAAATCTAAACTTATTTATAAATAGAACTTTGTGTGTGTGTGTGTGTCCATTACCTATAGACTCCGAAACAGCTGAACCGATTTTCTTGAAAATTTACACAGTTGTACTATAAGCGTCTGTGAGTGTCCTTAGCTAGGTTTTGTGTCGAGGTACCCCCGATAAATATCGAAAATCGATAATCGAAAAAAATCAGGTTATAGAAGCAGGGGTTCGATTTTAATCAAATTTGATGCACTCATAGACAAAGACATAAGAAACAATATTCAAGAGTTTCAAGGTTGCAGTTCTTACAATAGTGCAGAAAATCGATAATATATATATATATATATATATATATATATATATATATATAAGGTAAGATGTTTGTATGTCCTTTATTCAAATCCACAATTTTTATCTGATTCTCACCAAACATTGTGAAACACAAATTCTTTAGGCTGAGTCTGAGCTCCAGGACTATGGATTAGTTTTAAAGCTTTCATTACACCCGAGCAACGCTGGGCTATACTGCTAGTGTACTCATAAACGAAAGTGGAGAAAAAAAAATATTGTTAAGTTTTTAAGATATTTTAAAAGCTAACTGTAAGTAAATGTAGAATGCTAAGTGATATAATTTAATGCCTAATAAACAAAAGTAAATAGTATATATGAATCAGAAGCTAACAAGATGATAGAATAAAGAAAAAAAAAAAAAGGAAACATATCTCAATCTAACATGTTTTACTTTCGTTAGAGCTTCTTCAGAGACCGGGAGAAATGAAAAAAAAATTATTATTTACATTGTTCAGTTTGTCATCCTCATCTTTATTGCCATATTCATGAAGTTTTGGCCATTGAACTCTTCACCCTTCTTCAAGTGCTTGGAATTCCAAACCGATAGGTTATGCATGGTTTTTCCTCTATCCCTCTTTCCTTCTTTCCCCTATCCCTCTATCCCTCTTTCCCTCATCCCTCTTTCCCCTATCCCTCATCCCTCTTTCCTCTATCCCTCTTTCACTCCGTCTATCCTGTGATTATCAAATTGCACTTTCCATCCTCTGTTAGAACACAGATATTTAAATTGTTGTACTGTTTTATTTAGGTATCTCCAATGTGTATATTGGGCTGTTCCTTTGCTATCTGGGTTATAGGGTAAGAAGCACCACCCCAAATAAGGTGATAGTGCCACTAAGATGCAAGGGAAGAGAAAAAGAAAAGACTTTAAAAGGAACTGGCAACATAATCCTAAACAGGAAACAAATATAAACCTCTACTTCTGATCAAAAGACAAAGAATGTGTATTAACTAGACAATAGATAAATTTATCTCAGTCAGTTGAGTGCCATACGTGATAAACACTTGGGCGATCATGTCTCAAAGAGACATGGCTGACTGGGCAGAAGATTATCCTGCAGTAGGTTGCCATTGCTTTCTGCAATAGACTGGTTGCCAGTCAAGGCTATAAAATTCAATCTGTCCTGTTATTTAACTCATAACTGGAGGGGAAGAGACGGATTAATACCTTTCCCAAGGGTATTTGTGCGTAAGTGAATGCAAGGAATTCAACTGGAATTTGAACTCGGCTCCCCGATTTCTTGTTTTGAGTCGATATCCACTGCACCACAATGCACATCCACAACATATCTACTCTTCAAATACATATGTGTGTGTGTGTGTGTGTGTGTGTGCGTGAATTAATAAATATACATATGAGTACACCCATGTATAATATTATTATTCAGGTGTTAATAAAACAGTGCTCAATGTAGTATGAACAGAATTATTTTATATATATATATATATAATATTACTCCCTGTGATCAGAAGATGTGTAGAGCAGAAAGGATTCTTAAAGGTTAAATAAAAAGTCACTTTTTATCTATTTAAATCATTATATAAATATATATCAGTATATAGTTATAAAAAAAAAAACAATATCTAATCAAATACTAGTATCCATTAAAATATATATAGGTGTGTGAATTAATAAATATACATATGATAGTATGCACATGTATAAAAATATTATTCAGGTGATAATAAAACAGTGCTCAATGTAGTATGAACAGAGCTGTTAATTATATATTAGTAAATATACATGCTATTCTACGTCAGATGAACGACTTGGAGTTTCATGCACTATGCAATCATCAGCTGCATATTACGAACTGGTTCTCTAAACAAATGTCCTTAAGGCATGAATTTGCTTCTCCCTGTGCTGTCTCATCAGTGGCATGCCCCAATAATTGAAGTATGGGTGAGCAACTTTATCTTGAAAGAGTTTGATCACATGAGATTATTAGAGAAGTTGTTACCAATCATTTTTCATTTAATGCTGAGCATCTCAATGTGACGTAATGGTTATCAAGCTAGTCTCATTAGAATCATTACAATTGAGTAGTGAGTTTGATCCTCATTGGGTTCCCCAAACATTTGGTCTTTTTCACCATCTAAGCTGTGCTTAGAAAATTACCATTTTCATTTTGTGTAATTTGACATGTCAGAACCACCATTAGTAAAACAGTATGTTAGAAACAAATCATCTGAAGTAATGTTATTCCTCCTAGGTACTATCAAAACTAGTATGCAAGTTCAATCCTTCCCATCTTTGAATCTTATTCTTGTTCATCTGCTAAAAATCAAACAGAACATCACTGATATTTTATCAGAAGGAAAGATAAAGTGACATTCAGAAACGTAGTACATCCATTTACACAAGGTCTCCAATATAGCATACACCTCTTTTTTGATTGTCATATGTTTTCATATATTAGAATTTAATGTATTTGAAAATAGTCATTGGTCTGCCAGCTTGATTTAAGGCAGCAACAACCATATGATCAATTACCAGCATCACAGCAATTTCTATACAGGTTGAATATCCGTTATCTGAAATTACAAAAACAAAATTTTCAGGTATTGACATGACTTGCCACAAATTAAAAAATTAAAAAATTTCAAAAGCATCGAGAAGGTTCCTAGGTGATATGCAGCTGTTGTAAGTGATCACATATGTCCCAGGTGGGTGTTCCACAGCCCAGCCATGTAGCCTATGTTAGCACAAGTTTTTTGTTAGCGATTTGTGAATTACTTACCAGATGATTCATGCTCAGTAAAGATATTACTCAAAATGTAAAAAAAGTTTTGCAGATACCCACATGGGTAGAGAAAAGAAAAAAGAATTTATGCTCATCACTATCACAGAAAGTCAAACTGTTCAAAAACCTAGACAGATGCAAGTGTGAGGTGTCTGGCTGAGGTGTTTTGCATTGGAATAATCACTGTATATGATCTAACAAAATGGGAGAAATGTTAAAAATCTCATCAAAGATGAAGGAAAAACTTGAATCAACTGAAATGTGATTCTACAGAAGGATGCTGCGGATATCATGGATCAAGCATGTGAGCAATGATGAGGTTTTGGAAAGGATGGAAACGAAAAGGAAATTAATACTGAGCATCAGGAAGAGACAGATAAAGTTCCTGGGACATGAGGAAGAAAGGCTTGGAGAATCTGATACTAACAGGCCAGATAAAAGGAAGGAGAAACAGGGGAAAACAGCGTGTAACATACTTGACGGGCCTGAGCAGGTGGATGGTAGAATGGACATTGTGCAGTATAACAGGAGAAAGCATGTTAAGAGCCACCATGGATAAGGAAGACATGGAAGGCCATGATCACCTATGTCCTGAAAGGACAAGGCACATAGAAGATGAACAGAAATTATTGAAAAATATAAAAACACTGCACAAAACAAAAAATGATCATCGCGATCATTTCATAGATGCCATGTACAAGTTAGACTGTATTCCAAAATCCTAAAAAAAATTTGAAAACCAAAGTATTTTTGGTCCCAAAAATTTTGGATAAAGGAATCTATCTGTACTGGCTTTCAAGCTTTGGAATGCACAGAAATTGCAGAGAATATGCACTGGGGATTGTAGGTCAAGCTAAATCTATTAAGAACTTCATTAAATCTCTTTAGGTTCTTCCTTACTCCTGACTCCATCCACAAACAATTGTTATCCAAGTAAGCAAAAATATAGTTTTGATGAATTTGTCTCTAATGAGCTAAAAGCAGGTAACTCCAATGGTTATCTAAAATGAAATCCAGCAAAATTAATCTAGCTAACCTGAAAAACAGTATAAGGCAATTATAGGAACTTTATGATGATGATGATGAGAGGCATATTTCAAGTCAATTGAAATAAAGAATCAATAATATGCCAGAGTGTTTGCTAGTTCATCAATCTTCAGTATTGAGTAAGCATCTTACAGTTTGAAATGGTTCACAAACCAAGAGTAATCAACTAACATTATTGTAACTCATTAGTGATTACTACAACTTGAACAGATCAATGGGAAGTGCTAAAAACAATTATCTCTTCTGTAAGTAGCCTCTTTATTTCAGTTGCAATAAAGTGCTTATCTGGAAAACTATTTTCTTAGCTAACAGGGTACAATCATTGATAAAGTTAGCAAAAAGTTAAGGAGAGGCATTAGGAAAGATAGCTAAGTCACATATTTAATGAAGGTTTCTACCGACCAAAACTTATACAGACGCTCTCTAAGAATGATATCAGCACATAAATCAGGCAACACAGAGAGCATTGCCTTCACCAAACATTAGCCAGAAGTCTTAGAACTTGAGGAAACTGATACCTTTAACAGTTTTTTAAACATTTCTCTCAAAATGGGACTCTCCACTGCTTTATTATCTGTAAATTATTATGCATTCTTAAGAATGCTAGTGTGGTTTCCTCTTGTCTTCTCTGCAATTCCTGAAGTCAAAGATTTCCTTCTGTTAGACTGACAGCTAACCAAGACTAGAGTTCAGTCTAC
Organism: Ascarosepion bandense; assembly: GCA_037127315.1. NCBI lineage: Eukaryota > Metazoa > Mollusca > Cephalopoda > Sepiida > Sepiidae > Ascarosepion > Ascarosepion bandense. Next base: position 186,821 of record JBBBDQ010029152.1, on the reverse strand, counting down.
TGTTATTTAACCCATAACTTGGAGAAGAGTTGGATCCATACTTTTTTCCCTCTCCACAGAGTATTTGTGAAAAAGTGAATGTTTATCTTTTTTTAACCAGAATTTGAACTCTGCATCCCAATCTCACTTTCTACCAATGACCCTTATGATATACTCACACATCCTACAGTAACAGAAACTGGATTTGTATACAAATGTTACCTCTAAACAAGGGATCAGCAAAGAAAGCTCTAAGTATTATTTAAATCCATACGTGCTTGAAACCGTTTTGCATTTAATCCAAACAGTAACAGTTAAAATTTCTGAAGAGTTGAAAACTGAAGTGCAGCATAAGCTCCAAGCTTTGCTGAACAATATCATCTTCAATATGACATGTTCCTTCAGGACATGTGCGATTATGACTCACCACAACTTCCTATTGATTGTAGCTCTTATCAATGGATTTTTACTATAACTTCTACTCTTTGTTCTACCATCCATTATACAAACTCTTTAAGTAGGTTACTTGCTGCTTTCCTCTCTGGCTTTAATAGGCCTTGTAAGTGTCAGACTTTCCAGGCCTTCATTTCTGATCATGTATCCCAAAAATTTTAACTATCTCTTCTGAGTCTATTCATTTCCTTAAACTTTCTGATTGCTTATATTTTCCATCCATGGTAGCCTGAAAATTCCTCTGTAGAACCACATACTTGTTTCCTCGAATCATTTTTTCAAATATTTTTTTTACAAGCATCAGCTGAGAAATAAGAAATTTGATGATCTAAAAAAAATCTCATTGACTCACTTTCTCAGCAATTCCTATAGTCTCTTGTCCAGGGGTTCTCAACCAGGTGTGTGTGTGTGTGGGGGGGGGGGGGGGGTATCTAGATCAATATGCACCTGATGAAGGCTGGAGGACACAACAGCTGTTGTGTGAACCAGATGATAGGTTCACCTATCTACTCCCATTATGTTGGGCTGAATTCTTACTATGTGGCAAAATTTCAAGTATCATCAGGTTGAACTGTCTAAATTATTAATCTATTTTTTTTGTTTTGTAACACATAAAAAAATATTTGTGACTATTCTAATATATTTTAGGTTAAAATATATTAGAATAAATTAAAAAAAAAAAGCGTTCTCTTGGCCTAACTATATCTTTATATTTGGCATTGTTAAAAATCAGAATTATTGTCTGCATAAGTGTTTATATAAATGACTAAAGTCTTTAAATTGAAAACTAAGGGCATATGTTGTGTACAAATTATTCAAAAAGATTTTCAAACTAAAAACACTAGTATCTTGACATCACTGTTAAAAGGTATTGGCAGATTTATTTCATCAGGAGTGAAAAGTTAATTTTCACAAGAAATTTTGAAGAATTGGCTCAAAAAGAATGTCTTTATATTTAAGAAATATGTACCAAGTCTTTAGATTTGATCTTTTAAAGTAAAAAACAGTTGATGAAATTTTACATTCACTCTAACGTTTTTGTTAGCAATGAAAAATGATGAAAACAAAGAAAATTTTCTTTTTGAAGTCTCCAATTCTTTTGTAGAATTTCAAGTTTTGTTGTTTTACTGGGAAGAATTCCAGAAACTAGTGTATTTGTACTAGAGACATAATTACTGTTATTATAATTTGAGAAAATAAAGGCTTCGTTCACAAATTAAATAAATATTCTATAATATAAAACACAACATAATGTTATTTAATTATTGGTGACATTTCTGACCTTTGATTGAGATTTTGTTGTTTATAGTAACACAACTCATTCTATTTCAATGTAACTATACCATAACAAGCCTAGTAATACATTGCTTTTTGTTTTATGGTAACCTAATTTAGATATTTTTTTTACTCTTAATAACACAAAAAGCAGAATTCTTGTGGATTGCACAGTAATATAAAACAATAGTTAAATGAATAGTTAATTACATATACTCTGATATAGGCAAAAAGCATTAATCCATTTGTAAATAATTCGGCAAATTTTGATGGGTCCTCTACTAGAATATGAAAGGAAACAAAATGAAAACACCAAGAAACAAAGAAAAAAAAAGACACCAAGAAACAAAAAGAAAGATAAAGAAAAAAAAAGAAAAAACGTTAAAAAACAAGAAGAATACTAAAGAAATAAAAAAAAAAAAAAACATTAATTTTTTATTGTGTAATGGACTAAATTTGAATTTTCCTGCCGGTGGGTCTGTGACCTAATCACTTAAATGTTGTTTGTTAAACAGGCCCCAAAGAATATAGAATACAAGTTCCAATTTTGTTAAAAACTTCTTTTAAACATTCTGGTTCATGCTATCTACTTAATATATAAAATCCAATTTAAACCTTATAAAGAGAGTTCAATCCTTACTGGGTGCTCCCAAACTTGTAGCTTTGTGTCATTTATGTTAGGCTGTGCAAATCTCATAAGTACACCACCATAAAGGATTCGTTAGCAAGCCAGTCTCACAAACCATTACTACTCTAGTGAGTTTAAGCTTTACCAGGTAACACTGTACCATTCTAATCAAAGGTAAATAAACAGGCTACCAAATAATATTATATTGATGATTAAGATATATTTTTAATAATAATAATAATATATATATATATATATATATATAATAATAATAATAAAACCGACTCTGTACGTATTCTAATCTTAAAATGTTACACAAGTAATTTTTAAAGACCACGAATAACCAGCAGAATCTAACTCCGTTATTGTCCTCGGCTATAGAGCTTTGGACAAAGAGGGGAAAAAAAAGAAAACTGCGTATGACCGACAATACATACGGTTCTTCACAGTAAAGAAAAAAACCCTCGAACGGAACGAACCACCAGGAAAGAAAAGTGCTCGATACTAAACTAACCAAAATCGGACCTTAATGTGACCCCCCCCCCCCCAATATTTTTTTTTTCTTTCCTCAAGCAACCCCTTCCCCCAAATGGGTTAGTCTTAATAGGTGTCTATTTATTTGATTAGTCCTTGGTCTGCCTTTGCCCTGACGAGCCGTTGTGCGAAACCGCGGTAGGTCTTGGCGATCTTGCGATTTTTTTCGTATATATATATATATATATATATATATATATGAATATCCAGTCAGTTATCTTTCAGAGCAAACATTTCCAAGACAATGTTTACTGATTTTTAAAGGAGTTTGCATCAAGATTGAGTTACAATTCTTTCACATAAAAATCATACTGTCACCAAAACGACACTAGTTTGGTGACTCTCCACTCTTTGTCAGCTGTACAAAAGGAATGTTAAACTGTATATAAATACAATCTCATTAAATTGTTCAATCTAAATAATTATAAGCGACGCACCAGCTCAAGATACAACCTACACATCTACAGCTGTGACACTGTCACCAGGCTTGCATCAGTTGGCAACATAGTAATCTACTAAGTAGAACACCTTCAAAACTGTGAAGAATTACCAGATGACAATAATAGTACTGATAGCAATTACAGGGTTTTGGTAACCAATTCTGCAAATAAAATAGATTAGAAGAAGATTAATAACATGTGGTTACTAAACTCGATATCAATCTATACATTTGAGACCATCTGTGCTAGTAGCACTACTTCTGTAAGCAACATCATGCAAAGTAGTAATAGCAACAATAGTCAAATACTAATAATATGCAGTGCATGAGTCAGCTCCCTTAGAAGCCCAAAATACTAGTAAGTCGTACATACTAAATATAAACATATACAACTAACAATTGCTACCGAAATAACAGCGGTGCAACTATCACAAACTGAATGCACAAGGGGTAACTTTGGAAAGAAATAAGCTAAGCTTTGATGGAATTATTGATTCCAGTCTAGTATGAAAGTGCCACTGAATAAAAAAAATAAAAACAAAGATTATCTTAGTGGAAATTAAAAGATTTCTTTCTGGAATTACTATTTATTTGATTAGAAGTAGAAAATATTTTTAAATGTTTTTTTTTTTTGCTAAAGAAAGAAAGAAAAAGCATTTATCATGAGAAAAATTAAAAGACTTTACTCATTTATATTAAGCTCTTAACTGTAAATTTTGATTTTTGTCTTATCACTTAAGTCTAAAGTTATTCAATAAAACATAAAACACATTCTATAATATTTCTTTTCATTCATTGCGATCTGATAAAAATGCAGCTTAGGTAGCAAACAAATTCAATTATACTTTTTCTATACAAATATCTACATATATAAAATGCAGTGTGTGTGTGTGTGTGTGTGTGTGTGTGTGTGTGTGTGTGTATATATATATAAGGATTGCTATATTCATGAATTAAAATGCTCAATATCAGGTACAGAGTATTTGTAAATATAAAAAAGGACTTAAATATAATTATCAAGCCATGGCCTGATGATTGCATTTCAACATGAAACAGACTGTTGCCACTCGGCACTGACTATATATATATATATATATATATATATATATATTCTTAAAGATTTAATAGATTTACTTTTTAATCCAACATTTATTTCAAGATTCGAACCTATGTCCCCTGGATAGAGGGAGCCACTGCTAAATCTAACATGCTTTAACTGACTGCCACAAAAGAACATTCGCAGATTATGTAAGGATGAATAGTACCTTTAAGTGAAATCCTTCTGGTCATATATTCAAAAAACTTTGTATCCTAACATAGGGGATGCAGGTTCAAATCCTGTCATGTACCACATATTTTTCTTTAAGATTTCTCAAATATTCAGGCTGGTAAGCAAAAGTAAATAAATATAAATGAATGTAGGGTTCGAATTCAAGTGGAATTCCTTGCATTCACTTATGCACAAATACCCTTGGGAAAGGTATTAATCTGTCTCTTCCCTCCAGTTATGGGTTAAATAATAGGACAAATTGGGTTCTATAGCCTTGGTCGGCAACCAGTCTACCGCAGAAAGCAATGGCAACCTACTGCGGGATAGTTTTCTGCCCAGTCAGTCATGTCTCTTTCGAGACATGATCGCCCAAGCGTGTATCACGTATGGCACTTAACTGACTGAGCGTCTACTCTCCTTCCCTCTATCTGGCCTTTAGTACCATATTATCCTACATTTTAGGCACAACTGAGTTTCATGCATTACAGCAATCTTTGGGTGCTTATCCTATCATGCTGGCTTATTTTGATTTTCACCATATATATATATATATATATATATATATATATATATATATATGGTGCAGGTAGCATAATGATTATTGATTCAAAAAGTGGAATTGATACGTGATTAAATTCTGGCCTATTTTGTTTTGTTCACACTAATACTCTTGGAAAATGTATGAATCTAATTTCCTCCTAGATTAGCAAGGTAGATGGAATTCTTTTGTCTCAATATACATGAAATTAAACAATCATTATTATTAAATGAGAGAGAGACAGAAAGAAGAAAAATATAGAAATTCTTCTCACTACAAGTTAAATTTTCAGCCTGGTTAAGACTAACAAGTTCAGGTGCTGTAAGTAATATATAAATAAAAAGGGAAAATGTCAATGCAATAGCAAATACCAGTAAATGAATATATAAGCATGTAATTTTATAAACAAATATGCATTTTAAATAACATTTTTTAACATAATCTCCTCCTTTATCAATGCTCTCAATATGATGCTTCTTTGTTAATTACATAAATTTGGCATTACAGAGTTAAAATTTCTGGTCAAAATTCTGCTGATAACTACATACTGGAATATAAACTTATTGATTTACAAATATGTAGTGATTAAACAGAAGTATTTCTTTAAAGAAAGAAAAATAATCACAGCTACTATTTATTGTCTAGTAAAAAATAGTATAGAGTAATTTTAAAGTTTTATCTAGATTATAATGATCCAATTTATGTGCGTGTGCACACTACCATAAGAGCAAAACCATCACATAGTAGCATAATTTTCATTAGCACAATATTGTTAAAATCATGTAACTTGAAGATCAATCAAACCACCTATACTGTTTTCACTGGTCAGTTCTGGCACTGATCTTAGGTTCTCTAAATGAGACGGCTTCAGAATTGGTCATAGACTTATTCAATTGGTTGAGGTAACCTGGTACATTTGCGTGCATGTGGGTTACATTTTATATATGCACAGGGACATTTTTAGATAAAAGTAAGGGAACCAGCCTCCTGTTAATAGGAACTCATTTCAGTTTTCATAAAGACTGACATTTCAGAAGAAAAACAGTAAATTTTAATTAAAAATAAATGGATCAAAAAAATTCCATGGAAGATAAGATCGAGTCTATTAACTACTAATTACAGATTTATTTCCTGGATTTTTATTTAAAAAAATAGATAAATGAAAAAGAATAAGCAAAAAATTTTGTTGGCCATTGTGAAATACATAGCATTCTATATGAATAGAAGAAAGAAACTTGACATCAAGCAGAGATCAAAAATATTTAAGCTAATATAATTGCTTATTTTTATAGATATTTATCAACTCTAGTTTAATTCAGACATATGATTACAAGCTTGAAGCACCCAGTGAGTTTAATGTTCACTTGCAACATATCTGTAGTCTTGAGCCAAAACTAAGCTATACTTTGTAAATAAGTATAAATGCTTATTTTATTAATGTTTTAAAGTTAAAACCTTAAGTAATACAAATGCTTTATTCTTTAAAGCTTTTGTCACAACAGTATTAAATTACATCATTAAAAACTAACTAAAGCTAAAATGTACATATTTAAATTTTATTATAAATAAAAATCACAAACAAGAGCATACTTTGAAACAAAAGGTTAGGAAGAAAACCCTCCTATCAATATTGGAAAAAGCAGTAACAGATAGTAAACTTAAATTTATTTTCTTGAAAAACTGTTTTAAGAGAAAAAATTTATAATTTTTTTAATTGACAGTAACTGTTCCCGCAATGACTACTGAATGTTTCTTCATATGTAAACAATTAATTTCACCCTTACCATTTTATGTTGAAATACATTATAAATAATGTTACTTTTACCTGTTTATAAATACATTGATCATTTTACTGAATAAAAAGGTATGAAAATTAATCTGAAGCTATATATGTCAAATAACCTATACCAAAATATCCATGGCTTGCAAGATCAGATATTTGCTGGATCATAAAAAGCAAAATTCCTAGAACAGCTAGTAATAATTACATGAGCAGTAACTTGCAAGATCAGCATGTCAAGAACAGCTTACAAAGTAGAAACTTGATTTCAAAATGAATAAATGATTCCTATCATTATTGGGAAAGATTTCTAAGACAGGTATTTCTTTTTTTTTTTTCTATTCAAGAAGCATTCTTTGTTGCCTTAAAAAAAAAGCTTTTTTTCATATCTACCAGTTTAGGAAGTTTCTTAGATTTTATCAGCTGCAAAAGCCTCATCCAATTCTACAAGATTGATGGATTCATTTTCTATAGCTTGTGGGTTACTTAAAGCTGAAACATTTTTTTTTTTTTTTGTGAGTGAATATTGCATTAACAATTTTTTGAGAATAACTTATTTTCACCAGATACAAACCATACTATTTAGCCTATAGCTGGGGGGATGGTGTGAAAAAAATAGGACAGAATTTGGTTATATTGAATGGCATGCTGCATGAGCACAATTCATAGGCGTACTCCCACTACTGCTGATAGTCACAGGAAACCCAGTTCAGCACAGTTCAAAAACTGTAGATCATCTCTCAACTAATCTAAGTAGCTCACCTTTTATTTAGGTTTTTGACCACACATGTAAATTAATGATGCTTTGAAAGCACTATAACAACAAATGTACATTACCTAAATTGCAAATGGCAGCTTCAGCTAGACAGGCAAGACATTGTGGCCTCTTAGTTATAGGTAGATTATAATTCTTTGGTCCTATTTGATCACTGACAGATTTATACTTTTTCATTTGTGCATAAATGAATGTAATGAACCCAACAGGAATTTGAACCTGGCTCTGATTTCTCATTTGCTCATTCACTATTACACCACCAGTACATCCACAACTGCACAAGATATTTTGTATAAAAAATTCCAATGATTAAATTTAAAAATTCTTTTGGGATGATTGAATTTTTTTTAAAAGGAAGTAAATCATACAGAAGGTGTGCAGATAAAATAACAGACACTGACAGGGAAAGAGAAATTGGCAACCAGAGTTTGAAATTCCTGGTTAATATGTTACATTCAATTTCAGACAAATACCCTGATGAAAAACACAAATCTATTTCTTCACCCTTCAACTAGGAGTTAAATAGCAGGGAAGATTAAGCTTTCTAGCTTTGGGTGGCAACCAATTTAAGAAAAGGAAAACTTTGAATTCAAAACCAAGAGGGAGGTAACATGAAAACTAACATCTCACCTAAGAAGTTATGGCAATTCAAGAAATAATAAATAAAGTCCATAGAGAGTCATCACATCACAAGCCCAAGGAATTAAAAATCACCCAAGAAACAGCTAATTTATCTTTCAGTTCAGAATCTATGAATTTTATGTTTTGTATGCAAGACAGCAAAATAATCATTCTGTTAAAAAAGCTAGATCTGAAATACTAATTATTGTTATCACCATAAAATATCCAAAAATTTTAAAATAAAATGGGTGATTTTACTTTGAAAATTTTATAAATTCTTTAATTACAAAATTGATAATTACGTTCTTCATTTTTTATTAGTTCACCTATTCTTTTGTAAAATGAAGAATTGTTGGTCAACTTCATAACGAACATGTTAATGTCAGAAATTGGCCCAGGAAAGAGGCATACTAATCAAGATAACTAAAAAGACAATATTTAGGAGATAAAAACTGTGGGTCCCAAATGTGGTTCCAAAGATGAAAAGGAGTAGCTATCATTCAGCTAAAAAAAGTGTCATATTGGTGACAGTTCTCAATGACACTAAATATATTATCAAATTTGAGCTAATTTCATATGATGGGGATAATGCTTATTGCATTTTATTCGGCCTCATTTCATTACATGTCAATGTTTTAATTCAATGAGAACAAAGCACATGATTTGATCATGTGAATTTAATAAAGTGGTTTTGACAATGAGTGCATATAGAGTACAGTGCGTGATGTATAAATTGCCTAAATTACACAAAAATGAAAACACCACCAACATCTCATTTTAACAAATATTTACCAAAATTACACAAAAATATCTTGAAATACTTAAGAGTAAATTTAGTCAATGAAATCACTGGCTTCAACCACAGTCTCCAGACAACTTCGGAATCTCCTAGAACTCTTTTAGACAGTCTCCTTGTTTAAGTTAGTGAATGCTGCTACAATCCTTACCTTCAGTACATCTTTGAAGTTACAAAGAGTTTTGTTAGTCTCTTGTTCAACTGCGCCCCACACATAATAATCAAGGGTGGTTGTACTCTAGGGACTTAGATGGCCAGATATAAGGAGTGATGTAATCACAGAAATTGTCTGACAGTCATGACTAAGTTCTCCTGTTTGTGTTGCCAGACAGTGTCTTCCAGCAGCCACCCTCTTGACTCAAGGCAGCACTACCTCCTCAAGGCAATTGATACAGGCCTCTGTAGAAAGTTCTTATCAGTGAGTTTTAGAAGCTGTCACACCTTTGTAAACACCACACTCATTCAACTCTTTCCCAATCCAATGCACTGTCTTCAGATTGATACTCAAACATTCATATTGGAGTTTCTGGTATAAATGCTAAGTAATACATCATGCTAATTCTAAATTTCTGACAGAATGAATTGTCATGTTGCCCAACAAAACCCTACTATACTGCACAGTTGACAAAAAACAATGTGCATGTATGAGATTAAAAATATAAAGTGGTGACAATTTACCCATCGCACCCTGTATATTCAGCTATTTAGACGATGTAGATTTAGAGAATTGTTTGGAAAGACTTGCCATTTGGGCAGTCAGCCAGAACTGGATAGTGCCAGGTTGTCAACAACAACAAATATGCGAGTGTCAGATTTCAATTCCGTCCTGTCAGCTATCAAATGGTCACATGATTTGACTGAGGGGAGAAAAGAAAACCTTATGCCTCAATTCTCTCACAAGCTAAACTACAAATTTCATACTGAAACCTTTTACAATAATAAATATTTCAAGATGGCGTTCAACCATCCAAACAATATTTACCAAGCCTGATATAAGGCCATAATTGTTAAGTCCCCGTTAAAAATTAGGCAATTATCTAGGGATTTTTCTTTGTTATTTTTAAGCTTAAACTTTTGCCAATTATTTACAGGCAGATGATATTTTTAGATTGTAAAAATTTTTGGTTGATACTAATGATTTACTAATACAAATCATACAAATTAACCAATAGTGGAAGGAGAAAAGGTGGATTCATGCCTTTCCCCAAAGGTACCTGCATGTAAAAAATATATAACAAGCCTGACTGTAATTGGAACTCGGGTCTTTGATTTTCAATTCCAAGCCATTATCAATTAAGCCAACTGCTCATTCAAGTTTACAAGCAGTCACCAGGGTGTATGTGGTGTATAAGGATGGCCCTAGTTGTAACATGAATTTCACTCAAATTATCTAAGGATCATGTGAGTATGAAACTAGTTACAACGAGGACCAACCTTTCATAGGAATTAATACTGTCAAGCATTTTTTGCTCTGTCTAGATAATCTAGGTGTTGAACACTTTATTGAGTAGGTAAGTGTTTTCCTTTAGGTCTTTTTCTTTTTTTCTGTCTTTGTTCAAGATCTTCTCTTGATTAAAGATATTTTTTTGACAAGTTATCCATCAATTCTACCAACAGTTTTGTTTTTTCTTTATATATATATATATATAAGAGAGTGAGAGAGATTTGCTGGAAATTTCTTAGTTCAAACTTATTCCCAAAATCAGACCAAATATCTCACTCACACACAGAGTCTGCTAATGGAAATACATTTACTAATATCTACCTCACCCTACCAGGAGTTCATCAGGATTCCTTGAAAATTCTGTTTTCAAACTTTTTCATCCATCTAATACAATAGCTTGAAAAGTTAATTCAATGTCTAATAAACAAAAGTTGAATTGTCACTTCACATCCTCTATAGTTTGCCTCACATTTTGGCCAACTTGATGAATATTTATGAGCATTCTTAAATTTAAAAATTTAATAAAGTAATAAAAATGCTCTTGTATATAAATACTTGTTAGAAAATAGAATCTTTGAATTTGCCTTGATAAATAAAGTCACTAAGAGAATGAAATACATTGGCTAAAATAAGTTTTGTATAAGTCTTTATTTGTATACAAGCCTACACACAGATGCAAGGGAAATGACATTCAAATTGTCATCAGCAGAATATTAATGTTACATAACAAAATGGTTTTATTCCAAAAATATGACCTTCAAGCAATATATGAGGTTGCTGTTAAAACCTCTCAGTACCATATTTTGCACAATGTTATGGAAATCTTATGATTTTTGTGCTCACTTGGCTCTTTATTGTTTCTGTAATCCAGTGGTTCTCAACCAGGGGTCCATGTAACATTGTTGGGGGTTCACACACAAAAAAAAAAAAATAATGAATTGGGAGTCATTGGCAATATTCTAGTGGTCTATAGAGCAATTCTACTTTTGAACAGAAGGTATTGCTAAGAACAGAATTTATACAATAATTTAAGCCACATTGAAATAATAAAAATAGAAATATTCATGTAGCTTTTTTTTTGATGACACTTGATAGCAGACATGGAAAGTAAACTACAGACACTCCTACAGATGGTAGTAAAGGAAAGAAAAGGGTTAACAATTGTATTTGTATGAAAACAAAATGTATGGTGTCAGCAAAAGGAACAGCTGATATATAAACTATATGCAAAAATTTACATACTAAAGAAGTGTTTTAACAAAGGATAGAAAATGTGAAATCTGAAGGCAAATAGCAAAAGATGCCCTCAAAAGCTCATCAAAGTATTAAGAAATAGAAAGATTTCATTAAAAACAAGAAAAACATTACTAGACTATTATATAATATTAGTCTTTCTATATGGCAATAAATGCTGGGCAATCTCCTCATAGAAGAGGAGACTTGAAACAATAGAAATTTGGTTCTACAGAAGGAAGCTGAGAATTACAGACCAAACATGTGAGCAACAATAAAGTATTAGATAAAATGAAAACAAAAAGGACATATACTGAGAATCAGAAAGAGACAACTGAAATTTCTAAGGTACGAGGAAAGAGGGCTTATAAAATTTAACCCTCAAAGGACACATTAAATGTAAGAGGGATATAGGAAAGCATTGAATGACCTACCTAACAAGGTTGTGAAAATGATTGGCAGAACAGGAATTTGGAGAGATAGCAAGAAGAAACACTTCTAAGAGCTACAAAGGACAGGAATTTGTAGAGAACCATAATTGATTATGTTCTGAAGGGACACAGCAGATAGAAGTAGTCAGTGGAAAACCACTCTTATAACCATAATGTATCATTACCAATTCAGCTACGGGAGACCACCATAAGGCAAGGTTCAATAACCTACTGAAGGAATGCTCATTAGGATTTCATTGAATCAATCTGCTAGATTCATTTTCATAACTGAAATTTAAATACAGTGTTTTCTTTTAAAGACTTCTATGCCAATTGATAATAATTTCACTGCTTAAGAATATTTAAAAAAAAACAAAAAACAGCAGGAGTGACACCTCAGACACAAGTACCCTCTAACAATAACATAGCAATAAAAAATGTTAGATTAAAAAAATCTTTTGAGTTTTCACAGACACAGATCAAAATTGTGGATATATTATCCAAAGTTCATATTTTTGTTTAAGTAGATTTAACTGTCTCAGTCATTATTGTCCAAATTCAATAATGGTAATATTAGCCGTTTTTTTATAAGGAAACATTTGGTATTCATTCACCAAGCAGTCAGAGCTACTTTCGGTTGAAATTTATGAGATCATTCTCTTAAAACAATTCAAGAAAATAGGTTTTTAAAGTCCAGTAGCTGTTCTTGCTCTTCCCAGTAATGATAGAAGTTTCCTTCTTAACTTTTTGTTTGAAAAATATTTGATATCCATTTTATTTGTTGTTACTGTTTAAATTTGATAGAGTTCTTTCTGATTATGTAGTGCAAGTCCATGAAGTTTAAGGAAAGATTGTCCTCACTAAAACCTACAGGCTTCATTTGCTCAAAGCTATTTTTAATTAATGATACTTGAACAAAGAATCTTCATGATTTTTTATCAATATATTTTACAGTAAAATTTCACCCTCACTCTTATAGTAAAATTATTTTTAATGTATTTACCTGATATATATAATAATGCTACTTGATCACTGACAACTCTTTTTGCTGATGTTTTATATGTAGTGGCAGTAGATCTTGCCTAAATTGTTTAGACAAGTATTTGTAAGGCACAGGTGAGTAATGAATAGCAGCTAGAATTGAAGAGGAAAGTTCAAAATTCCAATTGAGTTCATCATATTCATTTACATGTAAATGACCCTTGGAAAAGTATGAATCCATCTTTTACTCCCAGCTATGAGTAAATAGCAGGACAGACTGAGTCCTATTAGTCTTGGGTGGCAACTAATCTAGGAGAAGGACAACTTTGAATTCAAAAGCTGTGTGTAGCCCTGGTGAAGCACATACTATACAGCTAATAAAAGAATTGTGTAGTTTACAATGACTTGATGATCCTGACTTTGCAGTTATTAAAGAGATTAAAATGTGTCAGGCAACAAGTACCACAATGTTACTGACTGGTTTGCTCTCTGGTGAAATTTAAGAGAAATTGCTTTTGGTTATTTCGACCACCTGATAAGTTTTGTCTGATTATTTCTTTCCAAATACATTTTTGTTTATTGTGGGAAGAGGATCCTTTGACTATAGTGGCATCTACTGGGCAAAAAATGAGAAAAAAATCTGTTTTCTCACTTGATTAAAAAATTACTTCGCCACCAGGTTTCCTCACATCTCTTAAGAGTGCTCACACCCACCACATACATACATTTTTCTTTTAAAACCAGGATGTGGGTATAGGTGTTTTTACAGTTGTCCTTTCGGGAGTTTCATGTTGCCATTTGACTATGTTACATGTTCATTTGATGTGGCTCTCAGAAAAACACCCATGACACTTTTTACTCTGAATGACAAGGAGGTAGAGAGGAGAGAGTGGGGGAGGGGGAGAGAGGGGGAAGAGAAAGAGAAAGATGGGGGAGAGAAAGAGAAAGAGGGAAGAGAGAAAGAGAGGAAGAGAAAGAGGGGAAGTGAGGGTGAAGAGAGAGAAGAGAGGGAAAGTGAGGGGGAAGAGAGAGAGAGAAAGAAAGAAGGAAGTGGGGAGAGAGAGAGAGAGGTGGGGAACAGAATGCACTAGTATTGTTCAGTCTGATTGACAGCTGGCGGGTAAGAGTAAAAGCAAAAGCACTGTCAAGGTCCCACATTTTGATTTGCCTCTCTTTCTCTCTGGCAAACAAGACACCAAACAGCTTGCAGCAAACCAATTGGCATCAAATTCTTGTATGAAATTTGATGCAAGAGATACAAGTGAAGAGTCTAAGTTACCTTGAACTCTTATTGCTAAGATGCTTTTACTGCAACTAACTCAATTTCAAAAGTAGGTATGCTTTTTGTTCTGACTGGAGACACTAACATTTAGATTTCAATCTAACCTTTCAAGTATCAAAGTCCGAGTTGAAATTATTAGCTACAAAAGACAATGCAGTTTTATAGCTGTTCTTAGATGAAATAGTTTTAATTTTGATAAACAGATTACCAATCAAAAAGAAAATATACAAAAATAAAAAATCTATATCTTTTTAGCCATCATAAAATCTATTACAAAAGGAACCATTTTTTTTATTTTTTATTTTTTATTAAATAATTTCTCAGATAATCTTTGAAGATGTGCAAGTGTTAGAGTAGTTATCAATGTGTAAAATGGGATCATCAGACAGAGTTCAAATTCCAGTTGGGTGTGTTGCAGTCACTTTTGCACAAAGGTCCTTCGGAAAACATGACTTCATCTCTTTTCCCCACTAGCTATGGGTAAAATATTAGTTGGTGAACTGGACATACCAAGTTTAGTCTTGTAACCAATCTAGAAGAAAGACAACTCTAAATTCAATATTTCAGAAGGCAATAAGAAACCCTCCCACACCCACCCCAAGAACAATCATGGCAATTCATAATTCAGATACTGAAATAAAAAAAAAATATTAAGAGCCATGATCATGCCATGAAGAGGCAGAAATATAAAAAAAAAAAAAAAAAATTGTCATACTTCATATAACTCCAGTACTGTAAAAAAAAAATATTGTTTACAATTATTTCACAATATTAAAATAGTGAATTTTGCAATTGTTAATTTTAAATTTGTTTTACCAAGCCCAGAAATCTGCCTGTCAGATGTACAAATATCAAGTGTACGCATGCACACACCCACACACAGTGGTTTAGAGATCAAAGCAACGCTTACTGATCAAATAAGTGTCTGTGTGTGTGTGGATGAATTTGTCAAGTATGACAGATGAAGGTTCAGGAAATTCAAAATTTTCACTGAACAACCTGCACAAATGAATTCTTTAAAGTTGTCAATTGCTTGTGCCATGCAATGCTCTCTCTCTCTCTCTCCATCATAGCACCAGAAACTGCTAGTGCACTGTGTCAGATGATGTTACAATTGCAGTTTTTTTAGTGGGGGGGGGGTAGTTTTACATTTCCTTGCTGCATGTTGGCTGTAACTGTAATAAGAAGCTCATCTGCCCTTTGCCAACCCTGTTATCCATTATACCACCTGCACACCCAAGTGTACAGGATTTGATATCCCCAGGCAATCAACCATTTAGGTACTGGTCAGGTTCAGTGTTGCTTCAGTGACTGGAAGAGAACTGGTTTTTAATGTGTGCGTGTATGTATATATATATATATATATATACACATACATTGAAAACAAGCTCTCTTCCAGTAACTTAAGTTAAGCAACATTATATATATATATATAAAGGTTAGTTTGAAAAGTAACGAGACAGAGTGTGCTGTGTGAGCTATAGGCGAAAAGGGGATAAGCAGATTGTGTTATTATCTAACATGATATATTTAAAGTTGCTAATTGCGTGTGACATGCAATGCACCCCCCTCTCTTTCTGTCAAAGCACCAGGAACTATGCTGGTGTGCTGTGTGATGTATGTCAGATGATGCTACATTTGCAGACATTTTTTGGGGGGGTAGCAGTTTTACATCTTGTTGCTGCATATTGGCTGTGACTTATAAGAAGCTCATCCGTCCTTCACCAATCCCCTCCAGGCCTGTTTAGATTCAATGTTTTCCTTCTAGATTGGTTGCCAACCAAGGCTATCAGGTTGAGTATGTTCTGTTATTTACCTATAGCTGGGGACGAGGGAGAAGAAATGGATTCACACCTTTCCAAAGGAAGTTTACACAGGAGTGAATGTAACAAACTTAACTGGAATTCAAACTTTGCTCTCCAATTACTGATTCCAAGCTGTTATCTATTACACAACTTGCACATCCAAGCCTACAGGATTTAATAACCCCAAGTGATCACCTATTTAGGTACTGACCAGGCTCAATGTTGCTTAACTTCAGTGACTGAAGAGAACTGGTTTTGTGTGTGTTATATATGGTTAGCTTGAAAAGTAACAGGATGGAGTGTGTTGTGCAAGGTGTGAGCTATAAGCGAAAAGTGGATTGTGTTATCATCCAACATAATATATTGTGAGTATTATAACTGTAATTTTAACATTTGCTTTACTCAGTGCACAAGAAGAGGTGAGGGCTCTAGCAGGACAAATTGCAGTTGCATTACCATGACAATGAACCTGACTGCAACACCATGATAATTCAGCAGTCTCTGGTCACTAAGAACATCCCTGAACTGGAAAAACCTCTTCATTCATCTGATCTTTCTGTGCATGGTATTTTTCTTTTCTTCAAGTTCAAGGAAATTATCAAGAAGACCGATTTTGAAAGTATGGAGGCCATCAAGATGGCTGTAACAAAGGTACTAACAGGCATCCAAGAAGAATCCTTTAAGAAGTATAGAGGTGTGGCAGAGAAGGATAAAAAAAGTGCATTAGACTCAAGTGGTTTTTTTTTTTTTTGAAGAGAGTAATCATATAGTTTGTTGTTTGCCAACCAAGGCTATAAAACCCAATCAGTCCTACTATTTAACCCATAGCTGGAAGTATAAGAGATGGATTCATACTTTTCCCCAAAAGGTATTCGTGCATAAGTGAATGCAACATATTCAATTGAAATTTGAACTCAGTTTCTCATTCTGAGCTGATATACATAGCACCACAATGTACATAAATATTCTCACTAGACTTTAAAAACCTACAAAACAAAATTTGGAAGTTCTGATGGTTCAGTATGGTCATTGTCACAGCTTACTTCCAGTGATTGATTCTACTGAACTGTCAAAGACAGCTACATAAATAACAGAAGACTCATGATGTGGAATGGAGTCTATGAGGTACTGGAGTCATTGCATGGATCTTGGCACATTTCAGGGCGTTTCATTACTGAATTAGATTTATTAGAGATGGATCCTTGGAATTTAGTAGTCTTTGTCACATGTCATACACATGTTCAATGGGCTTCAAAATCTAGTGAGTACAGAGAGAAATAGAGTTCCTGAAAGTCATTTGTCACCTTCACATGACACAGAAAGGGCAGGTATGTTAAATTGGAACAAAATCACCACTACCACCACTGGGAAACATAGTAAACAAAAAGTGCATACATGGTTTGCAACAAGATCTTTGCAGGACAGAACAGACTAGTTCCAGTTGTGGTACTTGCCAATTGTATACACCACAGTTTATAAGAGACGGACAATTTTTGGTCCTGACTCAGGTCTATGCCCACATTAAACCCCACCTTGTGTCATGTTGGTCATGACCTACACCACAGCGCTTGCTCAGTCTTTCACTAACTAGACAAATCACTTTACATTGTGCTTTGATTCTTGTCTATGTCAGTATGAAGAAGAAAATCTAAAAGGTTCACTGTATGTTCACAAAGAAAAGGAAAAAAAATGAAAAATACAAACCTGACTACCAACTCTCACCTACCACCCTATTATTTATATCTACTTTATGATATGTGACTTTCTGAATTTCTCTACATCTCTACCAATAACCTGTCAATGAGTGGCTCAAAACAGACTGTTAACCTGCATATATATGCCTACAATTGGAACACCTCAACTTCCCGCCAAGTAGCACTTGATCCTGAAAGTTTCAATCTATTTATTTATTCCATTTCTCTTCAAGATACTTTGAAGTTCATTTTTAAGCTTTACTACTGGTAATAAAACAGACAATTCAAACTGAGATAAAATAATTTTCCATCCACTTTACTATATAAGTTTCCTGATCACAGCCAGGTGTCATAATGTCACAATTCTAAAAGAATAAACCCACACCACCTACTTCATGACCTCATATGGCTTCCTCCATACACACAATTCACAATCTGGTCAAAAAAAGCTGGAAACATAACTTCTCTGACCAGGCATTACAGTGCCAGTCATTTAGTGAAATTTCCCAGATTAATTATTTATTTTTTTTAAATTTCATCCCTAGCAAGGTGATAAAATGCAAAGTGTTACTGATAGTGAAAGAGAATGAGAAAATTTTAGGAGTTAGACCCTGGATTCCAATCTTGAATAGGAAACAAGAGATAAACTTTAACTCCTGTTAAAAAAAAAAAAAAAAACTGGGAAGGAGTGTGAGTCAGATGTAGTAAGCAAGGCTGCATTGGGTTAATAAATGTGGGACTATGAAACTCCATGGAATGCAGTGTATACTATGCAGTACAGAGAATTAACTGATGGGCACTATTTGAATTAAATTTAATGCTCTTGCTATGACTGGTTATAGGACTTGGATTTGGCAATTTCTTTGTCAAATTTGTAGATTTCCAGCAGATCATGTGACATGTGTTAACTGTGTATTGAAATACAGTGCTGTCCAATTGTGAGCACATTTGGACACTTCTGGCCTTAAAGAGTTAATCAACGTCCTCCCTTATTAGATGATTACCTTACTTGTTAGTCACAACCTATTTCACTCTGTTATTATCATCATCATATTTTTCACATCCCATTAATGTCTGCCTGCAAGTTACAGAAATTTCAGGAATGCCTTTGCTACTTGATGTCCAAGAAAAACCTAGAGCAATTGTTACCTTGGAGAGGGTTTGCCAAAAATCATTCTGCAGTCAAACACTAATTCCTGTTTATGTTTTATCAATGACACCATTACAATACCTCCTTACATATTAAATCTGGTTGAATCCATTTTGACAAATGGAGAAGGCAGAGTGAAAAACCATCCAACATACTTCTAATTATTTTTGCTACTTCAATTTATAACATAGCAAAAAATGTAAACATGTGACATTAACAGATGTCTTTGGTTCCATTTAGCAGTGAAATTTAATCATGTAGGGCCCTGGAGAAAAGAAACCACTGATTTAATTCAGGACAAATATAACTTTCTTTCATATATAAGGGATTAAGTTTACTTACAAAGCTATTTTCATACAAAAATTTAACTCATAGCAAGTTAAACACATTACATCTACAATACACCAAGAGAAATAAAAAGAAAACTTTGCACATTTACTAATCAGTGGCAGATTGACCAAGGTGTCAGCTTGCCCAATGGCAAGTGGGGCTCCTTATGGAGTGGAGTTCCTTATAAAAATGCAATAAAGAAACAAACAAACAACTTTTTAAGTAATAAAAAGGAATAAGAACTTTATGAAGTCATCTGCACACATTCAATTACTCAATACTAATATGAGAGAACATTTTCAAAGCTAAAGCTCATAAAGACAAGATTGAGAAATTCACTGTCTGAGGGGAATTTGGAATCATACATGTTATTCACTGAAAAGAAATTGTTTCAGGAATTGAATCCAGAAGCAAATATTGGCAGATTTGAACAATCATTTATTGAACACAAATGATTTCTATTAATATAAGGGACTGCAGTCAGTCAGGTAAGTGCCATATGTGATACACACTTAGGCGATCATGTCTCGAAAGAGACATGACTGACTGGGCAGAAGATTATCCCGCATTAGGTTGCCATTGCTTTCTGCGGTAGACTGGTTGCCGACCAAGGCTATAGAACCCAATCTGTCCTATTATTTAACCCATAACTGGATGGAAGAGACGGATTAATACCTTTCCCAAAGGTATTTGCGCATAAGTGAATGCCATGAATTCAACTGGAATTCGAACTCGGTTCCCCGATTTCTCGTTCCGAGCCGATATCCACTACGCCACAACGCACATCCTCTAAAAAATATGGAACGCTTCATGAATTTGTGTGTCATCCTTGCGCAGGGGCCATGCTAATCTTCTCTGTATCGTTCTAATTTTAGTATATGTACTGCCGATACAATGCTCTATTGTGCTTTTGAACTGTATGTTAATATATAAATTGTGCTATAAACTACTTAAAATATCAACCAATATGTGCAATGTGGTGCAGTGGATATCGACTCGGAACAACAAATCAGGGAGCCGAGTTCAAATTCAAGTTGAATTCCTTGTATTCACTTACACACAAATACCCTTGGGAAAGGTATTAATCTGTGTCTTTCCTCCAGTTATGGGTTAAATAAGAGAACAGATTGGGTTCTATAGCCTTAGTAAGCAACCAGTCTACCACAGAAAGTAATGGCAACCTACTGTGGGATATAATCATTGGCTCAGTCAGTCATGATCGCCGAAGCGTGTATCACGTATGGTACTTAACTGACTGACTGAAGTGCCATAAGTGATACATGTTTGGGTAATGATGTCTCAAAAGAGACATGACTGACTGGGCAGAATATTTTCTCGCAGTAGGTTGCCATTACTTTGTGGTAGACTGTTTACCAACCAAAGCTATAGAACCCAATCTGTCTTGCTATTTAACCCATAACTGGAGGGAGAAAAACAGATTAATACCTTTCCCCAAGAGTATTTGCACGTAAGTGAATGCAACAAATTCAACCGGAACTCAAACTTGGCTCTCCGATTTCTCATTCCAAGCTAATACCCACTGTACCACAACACATCCAATTACTTGAAAAATAAATAAATAAATAAAAATTGAACTATCACATTCAGTATCTACTATCACAAAAATTTTAATTTTGTCTTTTTTCCATACGTATTCCTTTAAATTTTATTTAACAGTTATAACAATTATGATAGCATTGTAGTTGTTGATGGGACCCCACCCCTTTGTCTTCTGGCAATCAATATTTTTAGACCTAATCTGCCATTGTTACTAAAAACCAGGACTCTCTATTTTACAGTTTGGCAATGGATACTCACAAAATTGAAAGAAATATTTATTATCATTGATTCTTCTAGTCATTCAACCACATATTTTGTATCTAAACCCTTGTTTAACTTTTTATGCACTTCTAGAGATAACACTATAAAATACAAAAACTGAAAAACATTTACTAGTTTTAGGAAATGACTCCTATTTCTAAAATATGCACATTTTTCAAACATGCTTGCATTTTGTAAATATTTTGACTATTTTGTAGAAATACCCAAACCTCAAATTCACCTTCTATAAGAAATGTTGACTTTAATTTATTGACCTAAATAATCTTTTTCTAATTTACAATTCATTACTATTGAAAAATCATTCGCAATACATTTACAAATAATAATCCTATTAAGTCAGAAATGCATGCATTTATTTCTTGACTAGTGGCAATGACTTTTTACTTGATTTTGATATTATTCAAACATAAATTATATAACAGGAAATGGGTTACAAAAATAAATAAATGAACTGATTAAATGTAGGACAACTGAAATAATCTTTATTTACATTTCAAACCCAGCATTTAGTGCTCTAAAGAAAAATATTTGGCTAAAATGCACTCCTTTTGATGTTTGTTATTGATTGTAAAAACAAACAGGTTTCCTTACCAAGCCAAATTAACAGAAAAAAATGGATAAGAGCTTTTAAAAATCAACAAAAATTTTTTTTTATAAATTTGTTGACATTGATTCAGAGAAAATTATAGGACAAGAAAGGATGAGGGGCATTTATTTGTGATGGAGGAATGAACAAATGGTGGTGTTAGGTCAATGAGTTCCAGAAGAAATAGTAAAGTGGTACATAATATTCTATAAAAATTAAAAATTGAGGTTAAATCTTATTTTCTGGAACATCAAGTATCTCTCCTCTGTGTGTATCACTTTTCAGTGGTCAAATCATATTTATAATACCAGTACATATGCAGCATTCCCCTATTGATTCCTTGAATAAAAAAAATTGATTATATTTTGCAAACCTGTAAAGTTTACTAACAAAAAAATTTAAGGGTCAATTTTTAGCAAACAAGTTAATAAATATAATAAATTTGTTACATGCAAGAAAAGCAACAGGGATAGCTTCTCTAGACTTAGAGCAGAAAATAGATTTCTTTATGCATGGCTAAATACAAACAGTTAAAGTGTAAATATCAGATCCAACATTACTTCTATGTACCTTGTCTCTTCAGAACGTGAGCAATCATGGCTCTCCACAATTTCCTGTCCTTTTTTTTAGCTCTTAGTAAATTTTGTATTTTTTTTTCCATCTCTTGTAATTCCCATTCTGTCAACCATTTACACATGTACAATAAGTGCATAACCTCCCTGCTCCTCTTGCCTTCAATATGGTTTGTGTATGTCAGATTCTCTAGGCCTTCTTTTCTCATTATGTATCATAGAAATTTCAACTTTTTCTGATGCTATGTATAAATGTTCTTTTTGTTATTTTCTTTAAAATCATTGCTCACTTGTTCAGTCCATAGTATTCTGAGTATCCTTCTGTAGAACCACATTTGTTTCCTCAACCCCCCACTTTTTTTTTTTTTTACATGTGTGAGGAAATTGTCCAACATTCATTGCCATATAGTCAGACTAATATTACATAATTGCCCAGCACTCTTTGTTTCTAATGAAAATTTCCTGTTTCTTAATACTTTGCTTAGCTTTTGAAAGGTACCATTCACTATCCCAATGCACCTTTGGTCTACTGTTAAAATACTTCATAGATATTTAAATTTTAAATCCAGCATGAAATCTTTCAAGTTTATAGTTAATGACTGGTAAATGTAAAGTAAAGCAGACTGAAGCCAGTGATGCAGAGAAGCTGTCTGAACATAACATTTGAAATATACTCATGACAGTGTTTTCAAATTAACAGAACATAGAAAGATGGCAAACCTCATGATAAAGGAAGATTGCAGGTAATAACTTTAAAAATGATAGGGAAAATATCAAATTTTCAAAGACATTTTTATAGAATCACATGTAAATATAATAATCTTGTTCTGCCCAAAACAAAAAAGCCAAATAAGTAAATTTGAGTTCAATATTTAAAAAATCTGGATCAATTTAAAGAAAAAAAAAGAATTCAGGATATCAAAAAATAAAAAAAATTAATTCAAAATATTTTCTGACACATCATGTAGTATGCATGCAGACACAAAATCATAAAACAAAATTACAACATTATGAAAAGTGATGCTAATTTTAACCTGGGTAGAGTATA
The DNA here is from genome assembly GCA_037127315.1 of Ascarosepion bandense. Lineage (NCBI taxonomy): Eukaryota > Metazoa > Mollusca > Cephalopoda > Sepiida > Sepiidae > Ascarosepion > Ascarosepion bandense. The sequence continues at coordinate 163,335 of JBBBDQ010029152.1, read as the reverse complement.
TGCATACTAAAGAGTACTGATACAATTTTCCAAGTTTTAGGTCATTTTGTGATATAACATCTTGTAGTAGCACTTATATCAATGCACCATATCCAAGATTTAGAGAGTTACACATGCCTCAATAAAGTTCAGCATGGCAAAAGAATCAAGTACAATCAGGTGTCACGCTACAGAGATACTCGTATGTTTCTCTTGTTCAATGAGAACCTTTTAAGAGAGATTGTAGGTCTTCAAGAGATTGGATGGTCAGAAAATGGTTACATATTTTGGGACATGATTTGTTGATGCTTTGATATTTGTAATAGTGGCCAAATGAAAAAAAAAAAAACAGTCTTACAGCTGCAGATAAAGTTCTGGATTTTCATAATGTACAGAAACTCAACAAGAAGGATATATTATAAATGTAGCTGAAACAGACTGCATACTTACTTCTAAAGTACAGATCAAAGCAATTATGACTTCAAGAGTGTCAACATGGACTGTTGAGAATCATTTGGTAACAGCAGGAATTTAGGAATGCATACCTCAGGCCAGATTTCCACTGACACAAAAATAGTCAGAGGCAGGAGGAAATGAAGATTATCAATTAAAGAAGACAGACAAGTGATCCTTTATTTGAAAACATTAAGATTGTAGTATCTAAAGATGCATCAATGTGAGAGACTTAGCCACATGGTGCATCAACAAGACTGTCTAAAGCACATCACATCTGATGACGGTTTCTCCTGCAAAGGAGTATGCAAGTACAAATCTTGACAGAAAGCAGTTTTCTTGAATAAAATTTTTCAAATATTCAGGCCAGTAGATGAAAATAAATGGTCTGTCTATTTAAATA
>JBBBDQ010029152.1:17500-160000 GCA_037127315.1 Ascarosepion bandense | reverse complement strand
AAAAAAAACAAAAACAAAAGTGTTGTATCCCTTCAAGATGTGAGCGGACATTGCTCTCTACAGCTTCATATCTTTCATAGCTTTAAGCAATGTTTGTCACCTTCCTATACCTGCCAGACCCTGTTCTGCCATCCATTTATGCAAGGTACTACCAAAGTGGATCTATATTTTTTTCCAGAATGAAAGTGAAAGTAAAAATAAATTTTAACGAAAAGAAAACAAATTTTTAAAACCACTACTGTATATTTTTAAAAATTAGCAAAAAATAAATAAAAACTATCATATTTAAATGAAATTTTATGTACTTATGGAATAGGTTATTTTATTAGAAAACTTTATGGAAATATTGTTTTGGGGGCTCACTTTCATCACCTTTTTTGATACCTCCTGTACTTTTTAATTGCTAGATAGGCACGGTGAAATTTTGTTACAGTTAAAAAAAAAAAAAAAAAAGATCCATAACAATATTATTTCATAAAAAGAAAAAAAATGCAATATCAAGTAAGAACCCACTGAAAATTTATATTGAAGCTTACCAAAAACAATTCAATAGAAGTTAAAAAATATTTTTGGGTGTTGGTGTTTGCATAATTTAATAAAACATTTTCTTTCAGATTGGATTGGACAGGAGAAAACAAATGTACACTTAATATATATTCTTTTAAAAAAATTACAATGCAGTTCCTATTTTTAAAGGATTGTAATTTCTTTTTTCTTTTTGTAACTGTTAGATTAAATTTTTTGTACAAAAAAGAAATGGCAATCTTTAACCTTTATGTCTGAAAAAGAAAAAAAATGTTTTGTCAAAAAAATTACTTTTCCCTTGACACTTATTTTAACTATCTTTACTTCTCAGTAATGAGCATTATTTTAAAAAGTGATGATTAGGACTGTAATTAAACATATGAAAGTGAATTTACACATTTTCTTTATTCTCAACAATTTACAACAAAAATAATAAACACTCAATTCAACTTGTGATTATGTTCTATTTTACACTTTTGAATTATATTTTCAAAAGCTGCTATGATAGAATGAATGTTTACAACACAAAAGTTTTGCTAATTGAGCCAACAACAGATACAAACTTCACTCAATGAACAAAAATCATCATTTATCATACTAATTACAATTAGGTAATTCAGTTACAATCACATTTTAATCCTTCAGGCATGGAATTTAGCAGATCTATATTCTCTGTGGAATATCTGATAATGCCAACTGAAAGCATTTTCTTTTTAAATATACATTTTCTGTATATTGAATGTTTTCAAAAGTGCACTGCTTAAATAAGTTAAACACAAGAAAACATTTACAATATTTATATTGTTGTCCTCATTTTTGTTGCCATATTCAATGTTTTTTTGTCATTGTACTCCCATACAGTGTAAAGAAAGGGATTGCCCACTGCTTACAACATCAAGCCAAAGTCATAAGTGGTGACCCAGAGACATAGGAACAAGAAATGGTTAGTATAAGCAGTATCCTACAACGTAATAACTACCTTGGGTACATGGCAGTATCTCTGACAAACTAAAAAGGTACAAGAGGATAACAACACTCAGTAAACAACCTCAGCCTGCCTACTAAATATGAAGGGATTATCAGAAAAAAAATACAAAAGATCTGTGGTCCATATAACATCAGGATGACCTTTAAAAGTGATTTAACACTTTGCAGACACCTCTTCCAAATAAGGCGTCCCATAGAGAAGAACATGATTAAGTACTATTTTTATACCATCTCATACAGCTGTGGTAAAAAAATATAAAGGAAAAACAGGCCACCTTCTTAAGATAAAACTGCAAGAACATCATAAAATCATAACACTAGGAGAAATAGAAAAATCAGGTGTAGCTGACCACATATAGAGAGTAAAGGGAGACCCCACCCACTGTTGGATGAGGTTGAAATAATAGACAGAGAACATCACTTGAAAATACAAAAACTTAAGAAATCAGTGCATATGCTTGGCAACAAAAATTTCCTAAGCCAGCCAAGCATAGAAATAAATACAATATAAGAACCAGTAATACAGAGTGCTAGAGAAAAACAATAACAAAATTGTAATATGAGACTTCTTTATAAAAAAAAAAAAAGTTACTGAGACATGATGTTTGTAAGTCCCCAAAATTCATACATTGAGGTCTTCAAGGCCAAATGAATAAAAGTGTGATTGAAACCAGTGACTTGATCCAAAGAGTTGTGAGTTCAATACCTGTCTACAGCAGAGGTGAACAAAAACTTGAAGAATTGAGTTAAAGGGAGATAACTGATACTGAGACACCTGGAAGAGCATGGAACATGGAACTAGAACAATTTACTTCAGTAGATGGAATAAAAGATTCAGTTTTAAATTCCAATCACCTGAAGAAGGCTGGAGTGTACAATGACAGAAATGTTGTGAATAGTGTAAATAATTACAATCTTTCATCTCAGAAATATAGACAAATACAAGAAAGTGTGATTGAGAATCTGAGTTTTTATTTGGATCTTTAAAATTAAAATGTTAAGTCAGAAGTGTTCATCATAAAATAAATCGAATAAATACAAGGTTAAATTTTTAATGGGGTACAGGATTATGAAAAATAAGCATCAATATTGGAATCAACTATGGTGTTACATGTGTACTGGAAATATGTTATGAAGAGTGCAGATACTGGCTCAAATCACATCTAATGTAGAAAGTATCAGACAGCAGGTCACAACAGCATTCTTTGGCTTCTATTGGATATAGAAGCAGAATACCTACCAGGATACAGGTGTTGACATAAAACACTTGGGCTTCTAATGTCACTACTTCAACTCGTTACAAATCTAATTGTTTGAGACTGATGGTAAGGTTTGGTTGTGGTACAAACCTCATGAAGCCATGGCCTCCAGTTGTCAACAAGGAGCTGAGCAGGCTAGTGGCTGTTCCATGTTGGCAGGAGTATATTCATGGGTATAGACTGAGTCCTCCTAAAAATCTCTGATCAGTGATCATTATGCGTCTATTGAAAGACATCATGTACCCCCAAAATAATGGATCATTGCTGAAGGATAATGTACCATGACAAATTGAGACCAAATTGCTCAGAATTAGTTTGAAGAATATCTTGAAGAATGTACCAACACTTTTAGACAAGCCCAATTGACCATTTATAGAATATGGTGGGAAGACCCATTCACATGCAAGATTCTGTATTCATAAATATTAAAGAGCTGTAGACAGCAGTGACATTATTAAATAGCCTTGTCAAATTGAGACTTTCATATGGACGTCATGCATGGTACAGCGCTCATTCAAAATATCTAAACTGTCAGCTGCATATAACCATTTCCTAAGTTCAATGGTGAAATAAGATTTTGGCAAAGCTGGAGAGTCTTTGCAAAGATCATCTTTTTTTGAACTGTCATTACAGAATCACAAAGAACTGTACTAAATAACAGAAATCACATCACATGAAGACTACCAACAGCAACAACAACTAAAATGGATAGCATATATAACTTAAAGAGAAAATGATGATATAGTCCAGATGTTAACATTCCACACCACTTCAAATATAAGGTTTGGAAAGAAACCTTCATCAAGACTAGAAAGATTAACTGGACTTGGGAAACCTGTTTTCGTAAAAAAGCATTTTATGAGAAATAACAACTGAAAGCAACACTGGATGCTTGGTCAATGAATACCAAATGTTTTCTTGTCAGGAAACAGCTAATATTACCATTACAATCAAGATAACATAACCAAATATCTCTCCAGAAGCCTTCTGACGACTTCTAGAACTGAGGCAACGTCCCAGTTGCTGTAATTTCTACAGAATACAAAGTATCTATCCTGTAACTTGTGGCATGTTCATATACAGATACTATTCAGACTCATTTACTTGTGCAGTTTAAAATTTTCAGTTCCATATATAATTAAATTTAACTATAAAGTAAATTGTGACATTTTATTGCAACAAAATTTGTCATTGCTTATCAGTTAATTCTTTTTTCTGAATTAAGATTCACAATACAAGAGAAATAAGGAGCATTTTCAGTTGACTGAGATACTGGATTATATTCTTGATTGAAGTAATATAATTCAACATTTTAGACATAGTTTGCTGCTGAGATATGTGCTATCATGTGATCAATAATAGCAGGTTTTTTTTTTTTTAAATTGCTTATCAACCTTTTTCCACATTATTTAGTGCCAAAAAATCTCTATATTGTAAGTGTTTGGGGGTAGATAAGGACTTACTGATACAAGTTCTACTAATTAACCCATAAGAGCAGAGAGAAGAGGTTGATTCATAACTTTCCCAAGAGTATGTTAACAGGACTGGAATTTGAACTCAGATCCCTGATTTCCATTTCCAAGCAATTATCCATAATACCAACAATACATCCAAGCTTACAGAACCTGGTAATCCCAAGTGGCCATCCATCTAGTTACTGACTAGGCTTGACATGCTTAATTTCAGTGATCATACAATGACCAGTGTTTCAACATGAAACAGTATTTAGCACTGAAAGACATTAAACTATCAATAAAACAAGTATTATCATCACTGATGATGCACCTCAAAACATTGAGATGCACTGCCTTGGCTTCATCAGAAAAAGTAAACCATGTATTGCTACAAATTTAGTTCTTTCCTAAACATTTATAATCAGAACTGATAGCAGGACAGGTTTCATCAAACTCCGGCATCAATGAAAATTGCCTGGAATGGATTGAAAGAGGTGGACAAATCTCTTGACCACCATGATTGCTCAATTGAAGCATACTTTCTTTTTTCCTTATAAAAACTGACAAACAATACTATTTAGTTAATTTGACTTTATGGGTTCTCAACCTTTGTAGGGTTATTTAAAGCCAAAACATTTTAAACTGTAAGAATCTTTTTTTTTCTTTTTTTGGTGAATAATTATGATTTTCCAGATACAGATTCTACAATTTAACCCACAGGTGGAGGAAAGAGATGGATTCATACTTTTCCCAAAAATATTTGCACGGAAGTGAATGTTACTAACAAGGCTGGAATTTATATTCGTACTGTTTACTCAATAGAAGTTTGCTCTTCAGATGACCCGCAGGCAGAGATAAGCAAATAATTCAAGGTGTTATAAAAAAATAAATAAAATAAAAATCAACTATAAAGCATACTTGTAAAACTTGTATACAAAATAGTAGTGGTCATGTTGAAGATTACCACATTCAGAATAACTATATAAAAATGCAAGAATTTCTCTTATTTACACCTTTTCATAGAATTTACCATTTATGGAACAGAAGTGATGTAAATTTGAAACGGCACAAAATCATATTCAGCAACTAATAAATCACAACAAAATGGATGCAAAATCTATCTAGTTAACCATAAAGGATTGGCAGATCATGCCATTAATTGAAAAATAAAAAAATATTTTTTCTTTCAGTAAGGTGAAGTGCGAGAGAGATAATGTAGAATGTCTTCCTGTCAAAAAAAAAAAAAATATTAACAACATTAACATTTAAATGCCATTTTGAGCCACAAAAGTGAACAGAGTGAATAAGTAACAAACAGTAAAAGAATGTGAAACCTTTTTTTGTACCAAAAAATTTGTGTTGAAAAAGTGTGCGGCAAAATAACAGAAAAAATAGCCAAAAGAAAGATTTCTACAATAAGTGAAGAGAAAGTAAACAAATCAATACAAATCTTGACAGACATTAGAGAAAAAGAAAAAGCAGAGAGAAAAAAAGTAAGCAGAAAATAAGGAAAGGAAGTGAGGAAAGAGAAAAGAGGAGAGAGAGAAAAAAGAGAGAGAGAGAGAGAAAAAAAGAGAGAGAGAGAGAGAAAAAAAGAGAGAGAGAGAGAGAAAAAAAGAGAGAGAGAGAGAGAAAAAAGAAAAAAGAGAGAGAGAGAGAGAGAGAGAGAGAGAGAGAGAGAGAGAGAGAGAGAGGAGAGAGAGAGAGAGGAGAGAGAGAGAGAGAGGAGAGAGGAGAGAGAGGAGAGAGAGAGAGAGAGAGGGAGAGAGAGAGAGAGAGAGAGAGAGAGAGAGAGAGAGAGAGAGAGAGAGAGAGAGAGAGAGAGGAGAGAGAGAGAGAGAGAGAGAGAGAGAGAGAGAGAGGAGAGAGAGAGAGAGAGAGAGAGAGAGGAGAGAGAGAGAGAGAGAGAGAGAGAGAGAGAGAGAGAGAGAGAGAGAGAGAGAGAGAGAGAGAGAGAGAGAGAGAAAAGAGAGAGAGAGAGGAGAGAGATGGAAGAGAAAAGAGAAAAGTGATGAGAAAAATGGAAGGAAGTGGAGAGGAAAATAAAAAGAAGGAAGTGATGAAAAAGAAGATTAGAAAGCAAGAGAAAGATTAAAAAAAAAAACAGTATACAAAAGATTACACAGTTCAAAAAGCAACATTTTACAAAGAAAATATCAAAACCAAAATAACACTTTAGAATACAAAATAAAAACAAATTGCAACAAAGTTTTAACATTATGTATATCATAAATGAAAAATAAAATAAGCAAACAGAACATTTTATTTTGGCCCAAGGTGTTCATCAAATAACAATGAGAACTTTTTATGCTTTTACTTTTTTCGAGATTCTTCATAATAGCAAATGTCCATTATTGATCTTTTTTTTTTTTAACATTACACTTGTGACTACATCTGAGTGAAGAAAAGTAAAATATAAACATAACTAACTATAAATAATACTTATAAGCAATTGATCAGAACAAGTTGTTCGGGTTAAGTAGGAACAAACTATCTTAAGTCTGCCAGGATAATGCAATACTGATTAAGACAGCAAATGACAACTCTTAGATTCTCATTTGAGAAGTTTTATGATCTGACTGAGAGTATTATCTACTTAAAAACAGGAAATGAAAATTATACAAAGAAAATCTTCATTGGCATTTCAACTAGAAATATATAGCTCACTGGTAGAGAAATAAAAAAAAAAACAGACAGACAAAAGGTAAATTTAAAATTCCATACACCAAATTGGTAAGGCTTCTTAACACAGACATCAAAAGAAAAGGACTCATTTCTGACCCAAACAAATAATTGTATTTTTTTTCATCTATATATCATATCCCTTCAGGGCGTAGGTGATCATGGCCCTCCAAATCTTCCTATCCCTTGTAGCACTTAACATCCATTCTCTTGTTACCCTCCCAAACCCTATTCTGCCATCCATTTGCTCAGTCATCAAGTATGTCACGCATTGCTTTCCCATCACTTTCCCTTTATCTGTCCTGTGAGTATCAGATTCTCAAAGCCCTCCTTCCTCATTACAGGTCTCAGAAACTTCAGCTGTCTTTTCCTGATGTTAAGTACAAGTTTCCATCCTCTCCAAAAACCATGTCGTTACTCACATGTTCAGTCAATAGTATCCTCAGCATCCTTCTGTAGAACCACATTTCAGCTGCTTTAAGTTTATCCCTCATCTTTGAAGAGATTGTCCAGCATTCACTGCCATATTGAAGGACAGACATCACATAACGATCCAGTACTCTATTCTTTGTTTCCAACAAAATTTTCCCATCTTTCAATACTTTGCTTAGCTTTCGGAATGCATCTCTGTCCCTGCCAATATGCTTTTGGATCTCAGTGTCACACTTTCTGTCCCCTGCTTGAATACTTCCCAGGTATTTAAATTTCTGTACCTGCTTCATTTTAGTATCCCCAACCTGTAGTTGGCATTTTGAACTCCCCTTTTTACCATGCATTTAGTTTTCTTAATCATATTTAGTAGAATTAAAATGCATATTTTTAAAGGACAACCCCTCCCCCCGACACCTTCTCTCACATTACAACTTTTAGGGCTTGGCCCCTTGTCCTTTAAACCAATGGACTGTGAAAAAAGTGCAATGGTTTCTCCTTACAACCATTTTTTTGCCAAGACTACTCTTACCAAAATATTACTTTAAAATAGTTAACATGATGGAAGAGAGAAGGGAACTCAAAATCCCTTTACGTCATAAGTAAAAAAAAAAACAAAGGGCATTGATGGCAGAAGAGGGAGGAACAAAAAAACTGAAAAGTCATTGATACCAGAAGGGGTAGGAGTGGAAAAAAACCCCAAAAAACAAAAAAAACAAAAAAACAATAAATCATTAATTCCAGAAAGGGGAGGAGGAAAAAAAAGGGGACTGACACTGGCAGTGAGAGGAGTAAATAATTGAAAAGGTGTTGACACTTACAGAGGGAGGAGTGAAAAACCAAAAAAGCATAGAGCAAAAACTGAAAAGCCATTGATTGCAGAAGGGGAAAGAGCAAAAAAGGCATTGATGGTCAAAGGAAAAGCAGTTATAAATGAAAAGGCATTCACCATTGATGATGGAAGGAAGATAAAAGGGAAAAGGCTCTGGTGAAGGAATGAAATGGTATTGATGCCAGAAGGGGGAAACCAAGAAAGATTTACACCAAATAACATTTTAAACATCTTATTTATTTAACTCAAATATTCCAACTCTTCTAATTGTAGACAAAGTATGAAATAAAACTTCTAATGTTAGACCAAATGAAGAATTCTTCAATTCTAGTTGACTATTTTAAGTAAAAATACATAAAATGAAAAGATACAAAAAGGAACAAACAGAAAAAAGAAAATCAGTAAAAAGGAAAAAACAAAAAACAAAGGAATATGCTTAGCACAAAAGGAATTAATTATTCTGAAACTGGGCAATCATTTAAACACTTTGTATTTGCAAAATTATTTCTTCCAAACTGTTCAGGACAATGGAAAAGACATAAAATAATATTTTTTCTATATGAATGAGGAGTTATCTTTATTTACATATTGTCTATTATCCTCATTTTTATTATTGTTACTTTCACAATGTTTCACTAATGTAGTTTTTCATATTTAGTACTGCTCAGTTGTTGATCACTACGTTTTGACTGAGTGTAGGTACACATATGCGCTGTGGTACAGTGGATATCAGCTCAGAATGAGAAATTGGAGAGAAGTTCTAATTCCAGTTGAATCCGTTGCATTTACATACATGCAAATACCCTTCACAAAGGAATGAATCCATCAATTCTCCCTTCAGCTACTAGTCAAATAGCAGGACAGCTTGGGTTCAATAGCCTTGGTTGGCAACTAGTCTACTGCAGAAATAATAGCAACTTATTGTGGGAAAATCTTTTGCCCAGTCAGTTGTCTCTTTTGAGACATGATCGCCCAAGTGTGTATCATGTATAGCACTTAACTAACTGATTGATTAAGTACACACTGCCTGACCCAGTGATAGAACTCACAATTATGATATTACCAGTATTAAAAAAGAACTAGATAAAACAACCCTAGACATGTGCAGTGGAACAAGAACAATATACCTTGTAAATTAAATAAAGGTTTCAGTCCGATATTCCTTGTATGTTACCCGGATCGCCATACACCTGATGAAGGCCAAAGCACACAATCGCTGAAACATGACAACAAAAATGATAACAGCCTGCATGCAAATAACGCACATACCAAATTTATTTTTCTTGAACACTTTTGAAATCCACAATTTTATGAAAAAAAAAGATAGAGAGTGAAATTGGTCAAGTGTTGGCATTACTGAGGAATTTCTCATTGTTAATTCTACAAGGTGTTTGGAGAGTCACTATGCCCTTCCAGTTTTTTTGTTTTTTTTTAACAGACATTACCACCTTCTTGAAATAGATGTTTGACAAGAAATACACATTTTTCAGTTGTTAAAACCCTATTAGGGTGAAATTTGAAACATAAAATATGATTAGAAAAGTGCACAGTAACTTTCTGAACCCCTGCATATAGAACGATGATCAGAATGAATAAACATTATAAAACTGACATCAATGTCTTATATATATTTGTCCTTGACAGGATGTCTAATTTTATTTCATTGTATCACAATGCTAATACAACAAAAATGTCCACTCTTTTGAACAGGAGTAGAGCTTTATCTCTTGTTTGCTGTTTAGGATTGGGTTTCCAGTTTCTTCTAACATCTGCTTCAAATCTGTACATCTAATGTCTACACCTGAACTTTTATTCACTATTTAGTTTCATTTTTTTTTTTTTTTTACTTTCCTTCCCCAATAAGAGTAGAGTAGACAGGTGAACTTATTGTTTAGTTCACACTCCTCCCTGGTCTTTTAAACAAGAGTAGAAGTTTAACCCTTGTTTCAAGTTTAGGATTGAATTTCCGGTTCCTTCTGAAGTCTACTTCAGTTCTATGCTTCTAATGTTTGTCATTTCCTCTGCTAATATAACACAACACAGTAATCCTTTACTGTGAGTGACTTTTAAGCCTTGTATTGAGGAAATAATTGTACAAAAAAAAAAAAAATTATTTAACTCATAGCAAACATTATATTCTGAAATGGTGCTAAAGTATTGATAGTTAACTCACTTTCCCAAAATAAAAATCTCAAAGATTTTTTTTTAAGGGCTTCTTTGTAAGGCTGAGAACTTTATGGAACCACTTCATGCATAATCAGACTTAAAAAATTGCTAATACATAGTATAGAAAATTAAAACTGATTTTGCCAAAGAAAGAAATTACTGAGTCAATGTGCAAGATTTCAAGCAATCGGCCAAAGAAAAAAATAAAAATACAATGAAACCTCCAACAGAAGCCAATCAGATGATTAAGGCTAATGTAAAAAGACTTTCACAGCCTTAATGAGCTAATATCTTTTTTGCCTGCAGGTCGCAAAGTCAATGGCTCAATTCAAAGATGAAAGCTTATTCATTGTAATTTCAGTAGAATAAGAAAAAAAAAATGTTAGTATCTTACCACAAAACTATAAAAGCAAACTTGTGCTTAAATAACAAAAGCAGCTTAAAGAATTACAGAATAAGTAAAACGCAGAGAAAAAGTAAACAACGAATTTTTAATATTTTTTTCCAAGGTAACGATGACTTGTAAACTCAAAAGCTCACTTTATCATCACGACAAAAATGTATTATTCTCCTGTATGAATGCCTTTCTTTCTCAATACATTAATGGATGCGTACATAGCACAGCAGTCGTCAGTACAGAAAGTGAGACCAACATGCAGAGTTAAAATTCCAGCACACATCATAGCATTCACTTTCATGCAAATATCCTAGGGAAATATCTATCTATATTTCTGAGGTGAAGTATTGTAACTATTTACACTATTTACATTGTTCAGACTTGTCCTCATCTTTGTTGTCATATTCACAATGTTTCGTCTATCGTACATGCCATGAGATCAGCATGGAGGTTGGTGGGGAAGAGATTCAGTAGCCCAGAGATGCAAAAACTGGATCTACCCTGTATAGGTGGATGTGCATTTTCACTCTTAATGTAAGAATACCTGCAGAAGGCTACAGAATGCAAATCTAATATAAAAATAATAATAAAAAATAAATAAAAAATTTAAAAAAAAAAAATCAGAAAAAATTTGAACAAAACTACTTACAATTACCAATTAACGTTTGTCTATATTTCTGAGATGAGATATTATAACTATTTACATTGTTGTCCTCATCTTTATTGCCATATTGACAAAAAATGTAAACAAAACTACTTACAATCATTAACCAATTAATGACTTCTGTCTATATTTCTGAGATGAAGTATTGTAACTATTTACATAGATGAGGACAAGATTCCAAACAGTTATATTCATGTTTCAGCCGTTGTATACTCCAGCCTTCTTCAGGTGATTGAAATTTTAGACCAAACCCTTTATTTTGTCTCCTGGGGTAGATTGTTCTAATTCCATGTGACTTACCTCTTTCAAATATCCCAGTTTCAGTTATTTCCCTTTATTAACTCAACTCTCTAAGGTTTTGTTCACCTCTGCTGTAGCCTGGTATTGAATTCATAACTATTTGATTCAAGTCACTGGATTACTACAACCAATACTTTGGTTGGAGGTGCCTATCTCTTTCCATCTCCAGATATAACTTAAATAGCAAGGGAAATTGGGCTCTCTAGCCTTGGGCAGCAACTAATGTTAATAGACAATTGAATTCAAATACTGTGACATTGATAAAACCAGCACAATGGCCTGCCCACTCAGCAAGCAGAGTGCCGACATCTAATGGTGGTAATAGAATAATGCTATGACTAGTGGAAACAAATCAGCACCTCACAGTCTGAGTGGCCAAGGTAATCAAAGTGACATTAATAATATAAGAATGGTGCAATTTATCATAGGCTAATAAAGATTTTTTTTTAAAATTCTTTTGAAAGTATCTTTAATCCATTTTTTAATTCCTGTTATTGGTCGAAATATCATATAATCATTGAATATATTATTTTAAAAAGAGAGAATTTTATTTTTCTAAGTTTATTAATATCTATTATGACTGATGCTAACCTCCAGGAAAGTGACTCATTGCAACTTCTCAGACATATGAAGTGGAATGAGTATATTGAATCAATTGCTAAGTCTCCAACTCAGAAAGTTGGTTCACTGTTTAGTACTAGATGGTTTTTTTGCAAGAATCTATAGATTTATCATTCCTCCTTGCTTTGAATATTGTTGTCATATCTGGTCTGTTGCTCCTGCTATTTATCGAGAGATTCTTGATAAAATCCCAAAATCTGCAATAATATTGGTCCTGACTGAGCATCTTGCCATCAGTCACTTACCACACTGCCATAAAATAGCTTTCCTTTGCTTTTTCTATAAATACTTAATAGTATATTTTCTCATATTTTCTAACACTCAGTAATCACTTGCATCAATTGCCTTGCTTGGGGTAGGTAAGTACATAAAAAGAAAGAAAGAAAGAAAGAATCAATAACATATAACAATGTCCAGAATCAATGATGTTTACAATTTCCCCACCCCTCACTCATAAAACTATTTCTGTAAAAGACACGGACAGATTATTGAAAGAAAGAATTGAATCAATGAACAAAAAGCAAATATGACAAGCTTTTTTTTCAAAGCATATTTTGAAAGTAAAACAAAAAACTAACGTCTGCTACAGAAATGGAAGTCAAATATCAACTCTAGTATAATTCCATTATAACGTGGTCATTGTAGACCATAAAATATCACAAAAAAAAAAAAATTCTATTGATCATTTTTCTGTATCAAGTTTAAACTTTTTATTTATTAATCTGAAAGCCTTTGCTTTATCAGTAAAAGTTCTTTGTGGCTGAGCTGGTATAAGCACACCCGATCTAACAATGGTTCCTTCTTCCTAGGCGTACACAGGTTCAAATTCTGCCAAAGAACATTAAAAAAAAAAAAAAAAAAATTTCTTGAATATTTAGACCAGAAGACAAAAATTGTTCAATATACTGCTTAACCGAATGCCTACTGAAATAAGAGTATTTGCTAAAAATAACATTTAAAGTGATAAAATTTGTTAGATTAATAAATAAAGTGTGTGTGTGTGTGTGTGTGTGTGTAAAATTTTCATAATAGACTTATTTTTATACAAGCTATGCATTGTGAACATCAACTTAGACTCGATATACAAGTTAAAAACAACTGGTATTCGAGGTTAGAGATCTTCGGTTTTATTATGCAAAGTACAAGTATTGTCTTTATTTTAAAATCTGCAAAATAAAGAATATTTAACCAAGACAATATTTTATGTACCTAAAAATAAAAATGTACAATCTTAGTATGGACATCTCAACAACCTTTCAACCAATGGTTTGGTTTATTTTTTTTTTGTTTTTTACTCTTTTGATGTTAATATTACATACATTTTCTATTACTTCCAAGAGATTATCTTTGCTTGAATGTTTTTTCACTCTTCTATACATTTTTTAATGATGGACTAAAATTTCTATTGCATTAAATATCTTGAGTGGCTGGAAAACATTCCATTAAGTTAATATCACTGAAAACTTTTTGACTAGGTGAGCAATAGTTAGCTTTGCAGAATATGTAGAAGCCTTACTAATCCTAGACCATCCATCAGGTTCATCCAATGTAGCTCTGTATTTATCACTGAAAATTGAAATTCACCTTAATTCATTTCATCATTTTATCTAACATAAATTTTTCTCTGTATGATATTCACATAAAAGTAGTCCGATTAATTGCTTAACTTTATAAAATTTTCTTTACATACAGTATCTTTCCTATAATGTTCCCTGCTCACACCAAAATCCTGTGACTTCATTAAAGCCACCCTTTTCCCCCGAAAATACTGTGACTTCTTTGAAGCCACCCCTTTTTTCCTAAAATTGTCACTTCTTTAAAGCTACCCTTATTCCTGAAAATCTTGTGACTTTTTTTAAAGCCACCTGTTTTTCTTGTCAATATTTTTAAGTGTCCATTAAGATTATTATTACTATAAATATTAGTTTTAATGGGTATACATATTTAATGGGTATACATATTTGAATTGCTATTCCTGATTTTATGTTTTTAAATTGTTAAATTAATAAAAACCAGCCTAGGATGAGAAGTTCTACCAAAGAAGATTGTGCCACTGACAGAAATCAAACATTTATCCCCTTTTCTATCAGAGAAACCAATTCTATAGCTGAAACATGCTTTCACCAATTTAACCACAGGGGTTGCATTGATAATGTCCAAAAATTTTAAATAAAGAAATTCTATTATATTTATTCTAAAAGCAGCTAATATTTTAAAACAAAAATTCTTCTCAGCAATAGTGATCGGCTTTTAATAAATGAAACACACACACAAAAAAATAAATAATGTAATCATCATTGTCAGTCCTTTGAGTGCTTCAATTGTTATGAGGAAGGAACTATGGTCAAAAGAAACAGACAAACTCCTCCACGACGATCTGTTAGTAGCTCTCAGAAGTTCTGGCATTGTCATGTCCATCAACTTTTTGACGTTGTCTGACAAACTTTGCATTGATATCCCTGTTTGCACCTGCTTCAACAGTGCCTTGCTTTTATGCTATTCAAGATGGCCAAACAAGGACATCATCTGATCCTTAATAGTGGCAAGGAGTGATTACTGTGAGTCCACAAGACTTTAGACCATGCTCTGTACATAGCCATTGGTTTTGTGCTCCCAGTCAGAGATGAGGAGCTTTCTCAAGCTCCTGTTCTTAAATGTTTGGATCTTTTTTCTTGTCTCAGACAAGAGTGTCTAAGTCTTAAACCCACAGAAGAGGATAGGTGTGAGAAATTTAATAACTTGTTTTTAAACTGTTAAATGAAAACCTAAATAAAAGCTTAGGTTTGAAGAACTTAGATTCAGATATTTGTTTTATTCATTTGTAAAACCAATACTATCCAATTGTAAGAACTAATTTTGCTTTAATAAACAAAGCAAAAAAAAAAAAAAAATTTTTCTGTCGATCTTGAATGAACATTTAAACATTTATGAAATGCTCAACTCCCTCCTGCAAATGCTGGTTTATGGCCCTCCTGCTCAGCAATATGACACAGTAAAAGTAGAGACCAAGTGGAGTAATGAATGCAGCACATAAGAACCACTGTTTAAAGTATCAATCAAAATACATATTTATTTCTAAAATAGTTTAATGGTGTTTTCATTTTGCCACTAACATTAAAAATTAACAATTTTGAGACAGCTTAACATTTTTTTTTTTTTGTGGGAGAGACAAAGTTTTTTTCGGAATAGTTCCTGGATAATGCTGTAAAAATTACTTCAGAGCTCTGCACTGTAGATAGTCGTATACTTATATATCGACAAGGCCATTTCTTCTCATCCATCTGCTCATATATTTGTGTTTGGTGACTTCAACACCCACCACACCAAGTGGCTGGAGAATTCTGTCACCGACCTTGCTGGTGTCCACACCATGAATTTTTCAGTCACCCAATCCCCTATGCAGGTGGTGGACTTCCCCAATCATTTCTCCAGTAACCCTAATGGAAGAGACTCACTACTAGACCTCTGCTTCACTTTCATCCCAGACTCTTGCACTACCAGACATCTCTGCCCTCTCGGAAACTCTGACCACACTGTAGTTTCCATCAACATTTAATTCTACTCCCACCCTACCCAAGTAAACCAGACCAGTAGAATATCCTACTGTTACCAAAGAGCAGACTTTAGTCTTCCTGTGCATCCGAAGTCTCCTCCTGGGTTAAGGCTGGCATCGATGCTTTCATCCCTGCCAGGAAATTTCAGCTTAAATCTCATTCATGTCCATGGCTTTTGCCTACTTGCTTGGCCACCATTGCCCACCAGAATCATTTCTTCTGGCTCTATCGTAGCTACACATTGGACCAAAACAGACGCCTTTTCGCTTCAGCTCGTAATAAGTGTAAAAAGATACTTAACGAAGCTAAGATGTCGTTTGCTGCCAGAATGAAGCAACACATAGCATCCTCTATTTTGGTGCGAAAGACTACTGGCGACTCTGTAAAAGTGTGCTTAACAAGAGCAAGTCCTCAATACCCCCACTAATAAACAAATTTGAGGTCCTCATCTCCCCAGCGGACAAGGCTGAATGCTCTGCCCGCAGATTCTCGACCAATTCGAGACTGGATTCATCTGGAGTTTCTACACCCGACTTCCCACCTAGAACTGAGGCTCAACTGAATGACGTCCATATTACACCCTCGCTGGTTTCTAACAATCTCAAAACTTGACCCCCACAAAGCGAGCAGAAGGGACAGAATCTCAATCATAGTCTTGAAGAAATGTGCCCCTGAACTCTCCTCTGTCCTCTCTAAGCTCTACAACTTCTGCCTGCTTCCTGCTTTTCTACCGGTTGGAAGTCTTCCTCTGTAGTTTCTATATTTAAGAATACTGGAGACCCCTCAGACCCCGCAAATTACTGCCCTATCAGCCTTCTTCCAATCTTTGGCAAAGTGTTCAAAGCCATTATCAACTCCAAGGTGGTCCAGCATCTCACAGCACACAAGCTCCTCTCAGACAAACAGTATGGCTTCCGCTTCACCAGGTCCAATGCTGGTATGCTAACAACCATCACCGAGTATATATACCAGGCTCTTGACAAGAGTGGTGAAGCCCGAACCGTTGCCTTGGATATCTCCAAAGCGTTCGACATGCTGGCCTTCTACGCAAACTGCAGCGCTATGGTATAACTGGACATTTGTTTGACCTAATCCAGTCCTTCCTCTCTAACTGTACATTGAAGGTGGTATTAAACAGACATGACTCACAGATCAACCATACGAACGCGGGTGTCCCTCAAGGCTGTATCCTAGGTCCTACGCTTTTTCTCATCTACATTAATGATCTCCCTGATGCCATAAGTTCTTAAGTAGGTATGTATGCCGATGACACCACAATCTACTCTTGTCTTGACCAAAAATCTGGTGCTATCAATTAACCATCATAGACAATCGCACATACCTCCCATTAGCATGGACCAGGCCTGCCTCCCAGAGAGTAAAACACTACGCCTCCTTGGTCTCACACTTTCAACGGACCTCAAGTGGAATGACTATATTGAATCCATTGCTAAATCCACTGCTATGAAAGTCGGTTCACTGTGCAGGGCCCGGAAGTTTTTTCTGTCTGAATCTATCCTGCACATATATAAATCTACCATCTGCCCATGCATTGAATACTGCTGCCACATCTGGTTGGGTGCCCTTGCTATTCTCCTCGGGGTTCTTGACAAAATACAACAGAGAGTCTGTAATGTGATCAATACCGACTCGGCAGACCAGCTGCAGTCTCTCTCTCACAGGCATGGCGTGACTTCCCTGTGCCTCTTCTATAAATACTTTCACGGCTTCTGCTCCGATGAACTTAGATCATTGGTGCCGCCTAGGTACAAATTTACACGAGATACTAGATTAGCAACTAGGTCCCACTCTTTTACAGTGAAACAGATAAGATGTAACCGTAATTTCTACTCCAACAACTTCTTTTCTCGGACTTCCTGACTCTGGAATTCCCTTCCACATGATTGCTTCCCCGATGGCTACAATCTCCAGGAGTTTAAATGTAAGGTCAATAGACACCTAACACACATCCATTCTCTCAAATGCTCTTCCCATCTACCCAACCCTCAGCCTCGGTATCCTTACCCATCTATCACCCTCCTTCTGACATTTCCTATATCTAACCACTCTTTCTCATCACCTTCCCCTATGTAACCCCTTGCACAATAGTGGCAGTGGAATGCCTTGCTTGGGGTGAAATGATTAAAACTTATGAATGGCAAATATATTTCAAAATTTGTTAGAGGGAAACACAATGCTAGATAGCTACATGTTATAATGATAAAACAAATGGGATAATAATACACAAGTTTTTGTCAGTCAGTTTGTCTACAAACTAGTTGAAATACTCCTGTTGAACAGTTAAAATTATGAAGTCATTGAAAGCATTTCAAATAATTTCCTGGCTTTAAATAGAGAAAAAAAAATGCTATACCAAGCATGAAACGTGTATGAAATTATTTTCTATAGTGCTTCAGTATTTCCCCCATCCCTGCCAAATTTTCTAACTTTGACAATATCTAAGCGCTTCACCTGGAGTAAGATTGAAGTTGAACACCTGAAATACAAGCATTACAAAATCAGGAATTTTCAAAGAAATTATCCTCAATTAAATTTCTTGGATCATCCTGGAAAATAACTTAAAATTAAACATTAAGCTCATCTGAATAAAGCTAACACATAGGAGGTGGGGCTGCCTGGGAAAATGGGGGGGGGGGGGTAGTTATACTACTATTAGTAGTAATATTATGAACAAATGTTATGCACCCCGACCTGGCTACCTGCCAACCTCTCTTTCCCTTATAACGTTCCTTTCTTGAACAAGAATCTAATGTGCCAATGGATGCAGTTTGAATGAATGACAGACGACTATGAATGAGCAATTCCTTAGTGCCCGCCCGCCTATCAGGGAGAGTGAATAGCTTGACTAGGAAGGAGCTGAATGAAAATGCATTTAAGCATTGAGAGAAAGGGCAGAGAATCAAAGACTTACAACGCAAGGTAACAATCCTAGCAGGCCCCTTCTTTGATAATCACTAAGGGAGCCCCCATCCAGTAGCATTTGAAATAGCTATACAGTGAACAAATAAAACATGGTTTGAAGCAGAGATGAAACAAAAGAGACAATGATATCCGAGTCCTTACTATATCAGACGATCCATAAAGAGTGTGTGTGAGTGTTGTTCTACGACAAAACTCCACCCCTTAAAAATGAGCAAAGTGAGGAAAAAAAAGAAATAGCAAAAATTATCTCTCAATATAAATAAAAACAATTGCATTATGACTAAGCTAGTTGTAAGAAGCAGTAAATGTAAGCAGTACCAATAAGTAATAATAATAATCCAAATAAGATTACCAAAATTTGCGCTATATTGTCTCGGGCACATCAGAACACTTATCTATGAGTGGGGTTGGTGAGAGGATTCAGTAAGAGAAAAAGGAGGAGGAAGAGGATGAACGTAATATTAACTGAAAGTGAAAGAAGTTTAAAGCAAGCTATAGTGAGTAAGTGGATGAATGAATGAATGAGTGGGTGGTTGTGTGAGTGTGTTCGGCAAGCAATTGACTACAACACCATCTGACCAGGTTCATTATTCTGCAGCCTTGTTGTTATGGTGATGTCTGGCTGTAAAGCTGTTGCCTTAGCAACAAGGCATTTGATAGGCATACAGTGTGTGTGTATATATATATATATATATATATATATATATATATGGATAATTGAAACTGCATGCTGAAAAAAGACAGGTCAGGCTGTTAAGAAATTACTGACATCTATATTGTCTAAATGTCTATACCAGTTTTTAACAGAAACACTTAATTTCTACTAAAGCATTTTTTTCTCTCCTTCACAGACCAGAGACAACTACTTACTTTTAAAAAAAATAAATAAAACTGCCACTATTTCCTATTTTATTCAACAAATAATATGATTAAAAAGAAAATAAATTAATTTAAAACATTTAAGATTTCAATAATTCCTTGCGTATCATAGGAAAGATATGTTTATTATATTTTGACTATTTCAAACTTTCTCTAAACATGTGACAGTGAGCGCAAAAAAAAAAAAAAAAAAAGTGTGGGGGGGGGGGGGACAACAATCATTTTTGCATGAACTGCATTGCATAAACTCAGGGACATTATTATTAATTTTTTTTTTTTTTTTTTTTAATTATTTTCCCACTGACTTTATCAATGCTACTCACTATTGTTTCACTTTAATAATTTTTCAAGATAAAAATATATCTAATTAAAAACATTTTACAATTTTCTACAGTAAGTTTCAACACAGTTACACTGAAAATCAGAAAGAAAGATAGCAAATTAAAAGCAAGCATTACTTTAGTGAATGTACATGTGTGCGCACACACACACACACACACACACACACACATATGTGTGTGTATATATATATATATACACACACACACACACACACTTAACAAAAAAGTAAATAAATTTTTTTTTTTAAATTGATAATTTCAAAATGCAAAATAGTAGACTCAAGAAAGATTTTTTTAAAATTGGACATAGTTACAAATCTGTCAACACAACATAAGGCTCTTTATTAAAAAAAAACGTTTCAAAAAGAAAATATACTTTTCTGAAACTGAGAAAGATTAACTGATTTAAAGCTGAATGCATTTGAATTAAAACATTACTTATAAACTTAATGTTTGGTATTTTTAAGTAAAGGACACATAACTGTAAATATTACTTGAATACAATCTGAACACTTTTTTTATATAATTTTCTTAACTACCCAGTAATCTTAAAAATAAAAAATAAAAATTATTTTTAAAATAATGGGGGAATGTGCTAAATTGTATTATTGATTTGTTTAATGACATATCAACTCCTTATAGGTCATTTAATTTAAAAATTTAATTTTCTTGGGAGATTCGAATTAATAAAAATGATACCTGTTATAGTGCTTTCATAATTGAATAAATCCCAGATGATACTCAGCTTTTGTACATCTACATGTTTGTGTGGACATAATTATTAAAAGCAGTTATAGGTTTGTTTTATGTTATAGTTACATTCTGAAATACAGTTTGATTTATTCAGGAATTTTAAGATATATGTATTAATGTCATTAAAGTTCTTTCATGTTGGTCATTTTTGTTTAGCGGCATATCAACATCTCCATGAGCTATTTAAAAAATATACTGCTGGTATTTTTACTATAAAAATGTAATTTTATACTTTCATTAGGTTTTTTTATTTGTGGGTTTACTATTTGCCCACAGCTAGAACCCTTACAGGTACTATCATCCCCGGTCAGGGTGGACCAGGGAACAATAGCAATTAAGAGGTGGTTTTCAAATTTCCAAACTCTAATCAGAGGCCTTGCTGCAAGATGAAGTTTGTTGTCATAACCAGGAATACTTGATAATTAAAATTTCTAAATAAAAAAGAAATTCTTGTAAAAATCCATTATTCAGCATTTTTTTTTCCTTAAAGACAGTATTGTTTAAAATGTATTTTATTAAGAAAAAAAAATACTACAAGCTTTTCTAATTAAATAATGTCTTAGTTTTACTGATTTTATAACTGTGGGCAGATTTTCTGTAATAGGGGGTTCCTGTTTGGCCAAAAAAATTTGATGAGTTAAATTCGCCAAGAACTTGTCCTTATAACTAATATAAGCATTAAGCTCTAAAAAAACGAATTTCTCTCAATAGTATAAAATTAAATTAGTGTGTATGTGAGTGGAGTAAAAAGATGCAAAAAATAAATTTTATCAAAAATTTTTTAAAAAAGAAACATTTCTAAAATAATTTAATTTCTTTGTGTATAAGTACTGAAAGTTTCATTAAAATATCACAATTATCTGATTTTTACAAGAATTTCCAAATTTGTGGTTTTGCTGCAAAAAATACACTCAAGTTTTCCATACTAATTTAAAAGCACCTGCTGTCACAAAAAAAATTTAACAAATTTCCAAAGTTCTAAAAAAGAACAAAAAAAATGTAATCTAATAATCAAAGATTCCTTCGGCCTCTCCTCTTAATAAGAATTTTGATAAAACTTTGTTCTAATTAAATTTGAGGTATTTTTTCATCATGCATGTTTATTTTTAGTAAATCTTTGGAGGCAGCTACAGCATTATATAGAAATAATGCTGTATTAAAAATCCATTAATCCTTTACAAATGACCTTGTTTACATTTCAGACATGAAAGTTAATAGATATGGGCTTTGAAAGATCTTAAGGAGTGAAATGCTTCCCTTCATAAGATTAATTGTACTTTGCTTTACTGTAAAGTCATTTGTAGCTGAGCAAACTAAACGCACACCAGGCTAAAAGTGGTTTCCACTACATAAGTAGGGCGCAGGTTCAAACCCTGCCAAAAGGACACATTTTATTAAAGACTCTTGAAAAACATGGGCCAATAGATGTCAATTATTTTATTTCAAAAAGATGTCTACTCAAACATATATAATTTCTTATTACTATAATGTCAAACTTAGGGAATACATATGAATGAAATATAATAAAAACAATGATACCTACTGATATATTAAAATTATGTAATAAATGTCAAGCAGAGCAGAATTTTGGCAATAAAAGTGTTTGGTTAATAAGTAGAGCAATATTCATTATCAATAAATAAAATGTTTACAATATTAATAAAGGAATGATTAAAAGTTTCAAATTGAACTTTTTTTTAATCATTTCACACCAAGAAAGCTAATAAAACCACTAAAACACAAAGGGTTGACCTTGTTGAAGAGTGTGAGAGAATATAAGAAAGAGAATATAAGAAAGATGATATATTCAAAGAGAATATAAGAAAGAGAAAACATTAAGATGTGAGAACAATAAAATAACAGAAATTAAGAAGTCTGAAGATAATGATTGAAATTGCATTTAAAATTCTGAAAATCAAACTTGACTGGAAAGCAATAACTCAGATAACAGTTCTACAAGCAAGAAGTGCAAAAGAAAGTAATAAAAACATAGTTACATCTAACCATTTCAAGTGTAAAATGATGAAACCTAACTGCTAGTCCAGTGCTGCGCTTAAATTTGTAAAGTCTAGGTACCAAAGAGAAAAGCTGATTAGAGCAATTACCATGAAAATATTTATAGGAAAGACACAGAAATGCTCCATTTCAGAAATGGGGAAATAACTGATGCCAAGATAGGACCAGATTCTTCTTCGAATCTCTACATGCACAGTAGAATCACCAGACCAGATGTGGCAATGATATTCAATGCATGGATAATTGGTAGACTTATAAATGCATAAGATTCTAGCAAGAAAAATTGTCTAACATGACACAATGAACCAACTTTCCTAGCTGTAATCTTTCCACTTAATATCATTGGAAACATTAGCCTATGAAGTCACAAGGATTTATTCTCTTGAAGGTTAGCATCAGTTATGCCATGTTATTTTAATGTTACAGGATTAACAGTTTAATGTAGAAGAATTTTAAATAGAAGAATTTATTTTGCATCTTTAATAAAATGAATAAATTTTGGGAGAAAATGGTGTATTAATTTTTTATATACCAGAACAATGTTAGGAAAATTAATGACAAGGTGGAAAAAAAAATTTTGTGCAACTTTGTAGGACTTCAGACTAAAGTGAGGTTTCCATTAATGCACAAAGGGTATGGGGATTCTAAAATTTTAAACTAAAAGAAACCCTAAAGTTAAACATTTTCGCACCCTCTTCCTTTTGTGTGCATGTGTAGTTACATCAATGTGAACATCACTTTAGGCCGATGAAGTCCTAAAGGACAAAATGTGTCACATGAAAATTTTTTTCCACTGCCAATAATTTTCCTAACAATAAGTGTTTATAAATATATGTTCTGCCAATGAAATAATATTCATAATCTGATAAACAACAACGTGAAAGATTTACTTATTTACAGCTAAGTCTTCTACAAATATTTTTACAGCTTCTGCTATGACTGCATGAATTTACTCAAGCTACTAGACAGGCAACTAGGTTCCACCCTTTTACAATGAAAACCATCAAATGTAACTTCTACTCTATCAGCTTCTTTTCTCACGCTTCCCGCCTGTGGAATGCTTCTGTATACTTGCTTCCCTAATAGCTACAATCTCAAAGAGTTTAAAATGCAACATTAATTGCCATCTCTTATCTCCCTGACTACCATCTCTTCCCTGACACCCGCTGTATCTTGTTCTTCTCCCTACCTGCTCTACTCTCATGCAATTTTCTTCACATCAGTTTTTCCATCCCTCTCTGATCCATTCTATGACACCCCCTGTGACCTGTTTCTCTTTCTCTTCACTATCCTCTTATGTAACCCCCTGTTCACTAGTGGCAGTAATGCCTTGCTTGGGGTGAAACAAAAAAAAAAAAAAAACAACAAAAGTATTGGGAATATTTTATTTACTAGTTAGAAAATATATCTGGGTGTATTAGAAATACTTTTACAATTTTGGGGGACAGATCCCTCAAACAAAAATAAGGACAAAAGTTCATGTAAACATACATTCTTAAATCCTTCATTTTTGAGTTATTAGATTTAAACAAAGTTTATAGTAGAAGGTACTGTGTTGCCATATAGACTAGTTTACATTTGTACAATCATGTACATTTGTCACTAGTCTGTCTAGTGTGTGTAGTAATGAGTTAATTGAGAAGTGTTCTATTCAACAATAGCAGGATATTCAAATCATGAGCAGACAGACATAATTTTCACATACAGTAGTGCAAATGATAATGCATACACAGCTGCATGACTGTATCAGATTGCATTTTCAGACGGAGGACAGCCAAGTCATCCAACTTTTGCTGCTGTTTATCATCACATTGCTGAGACAGGATTTGTGGTACCACAAACTATGGATCAAGGAAAACCGAAATCCACTCATATGCCTGACCATTACATTGTCGAAGACAAGCCATGTATCAGTATACGTCAAATGAACCTAGCATGTTGCATATATCATAGTACTGCATGGAAGTAAACATAGCTATTGATTCTGTATCATTTGCAACATGTGCAAATTCTTTTGCCCTCTGATCACTCACCAAAAGAGAACTTTTGCCAATGGTTTGATCTGCTGTTTGTCTCATCAGCCTTGTTTATGTATAGGACAATATTGGGAAGATATGGAATAACAAATTTACACAACCAACATTTGTGAGCAGATCAGAATGCCGATGATACAATACAGCCTAGACACCAGCATCAGTTTACTATTATGTATGGGCTGGAATTGTAGGTGACTATCTGGTGGGCCCATGTACATCTTATAGGAGCTGTCTACAGAACCTTTTTTCAAATCAACTTCCAGACCTGCTGGAGGATATGCCCCTGTCAATAAAAAGATGCATATGGTTCATGTATAATGGGGCTCCACAGTACATTTATTTACATTGTTTGCAATACACTGGCTGACATCTACTGTGAAATATGGATAGGTAGGAAAGGACTAGTTCCATAGCCAGCACATTCCCTAAATCTCAATCCTTTGGATTTTTATCTGTGGGACCACCTAAAAAATTGGCTTATGCAGCAGACATTAATAATGGAAAGATACTTCATCAACATATAAGGGCCTGCAAAACCATTTGACACTGTATGGGCATATTTGAAAGAAGTTCACCAGTCAATGATCCTACATGTGTAGGAGCAAGTGGAGGACATTTTGAATATGTGTTACAAATTGTTGTGTGAAGGTACAACAATGGCCTTTTTAACATGTTTATATTGACATTTTACCATATTTTGGTGCCAAGAATCCACCCACAAAGTTTTTAAAAATATTTTTCTATATACCTTGTGTGTGTAAGGCAAAAAAAAAAAAGAATGCATTTTAATTTATTTAAAAGGTGGAGGGTGGGGGGTATTTCACCAAAACTGAAAATTTGTCATGAAGCATATGAAACCTTTTAGTTGGTACCTTGCATCTGTTATTGAGAATTTTTGCCCATTTCTCCTTGCAAAATTCAGATAGTTGAAAGAGGTTGGAGGGACACCTGGCATGAACTGCCAAAATATTTCTATTAGACTGTGATTTCTATAAGATTGTGATCCAGAGTATAAATTCTCTTCCTTTTAAGCTATTCCATGGTAGTTTTGCTGGTATACTTAGGGTTATTGTCATGTTGCAGAACCCATTTTCAGCTAGCTTCAACTACATGACTGATGGTAGATTTTAATCCAGAATTTGTTAATAGGACTGAGAATTCATATCACCTTGATATATAGAGTTGTCCAGGTCCAGAGGCAGAAAAGCAGCCCCAGATTTCAACATTTCCACCACCATGCTTCACTGTTGGAATAAGGTTCTTTACATAGCAGACAGTGTTGATTGTGATGAAACAACTATCTTTGATTCATCTGTCTGAAGAATGGACTTCCAGAAAGAACACTTGGACAAACCAGAGGCTAAGAAAGTTTAAATAGGCAGCTTTGTTATTTGTTGAGAGCAAAGGTTTCCTTCTAGCAGCTCTCCAATGAATACCATGTCTATTCAATTTTTGTTTGATTATAGACGCATGTACATCTACTCTAGATGCTTCCAGAGAGATCTGCAACTCTCAGGTGATATGTGGGTTCACTTTTACTTCATTAATTATTTTTCTAGTGTTTCTTAGTGATAGCTTCAATGGGCGACCACTTCTAAGAAGAGTTGTGGTCATGTTGAATACCTTCCATTTCTAACTTATTTGTCTTACAGTGGATGGCTAAAGCTGCAACCTTTTTGAGAGGATCTTATAGCTTTCCCTAGACTGGTAAAAAGTCAGTAACTTTTTCCTGACGTCAACAGATATCTCCTTTTCTCTTGGCATTGTTGCTATGAGGCATAACAGTAACTTAGCTGGTTTCTCCTCTATTTTAATTTGTTGCCCAACAAATTTACTAAGGATGTTTCATTTGATTAATCAGCTTAAATTAAATAATTAAGCATTCAAGTGTGCTTCAGCTGAATTTATTACTTACTTGACTTTATCAAAACAGAGGCAGGGGGCATTACATATTTTTTTACACATGTCAGATTTTCAATTTTGGAGAAATAAATCACATTTTTTAAATAATTAAAATACTTTTAGTGTGTGTGTGTGTGTCTTATTAGGAATGTCTACTTTACAATTTGTTTGGATGCACATTTAATAGATATATTTTAAATTTTTTCACAATAACAATGACTATGCTTGAAGTAGGAGGGAATTCACAAACTTTCAAGCAGCACAGTACTTTTTTTTTTCAATATTGGTTAGGTAATGAATTTCTTACTCTATTATGTAATTTTAACAACAATAATAAAAAAAATATAATTTTATCCTTTTATTTTTTTTTTTATGGATTCATTTCTATTATTGTCATTAAATAAGTCAAAGTGGTTATATTAAATAAACTATTCACTCCAACATCCAGTGTAAGATATATATGGTCATTTCTTGTTATACTAAAGAGCTTACATGTCCTAGTGATTCCAAAAGTAAAGCCTCTGAAGTTTCAAATCCTGTAGGGTCACCCATTGCAGTAAGTTCAAGGAGAGATCTGATTGAACACAACAACCTCTGAAAACCCCATCAGCAGGCAAAGATCTACACAATCTTAACAGCCAAACTAGCAGAAGAGGGCAACGCCAGTCAGGCTGGTGTAACCAAGACAGACCTTCATAGATTGAGAATCTGACAGCCTGATGCAACCAGTTTTGCCAGATCTTGTCTGTCTCAAGGTGCTTCTGGCCAATTATGCAGACTTTTCCTTTATACAGAGTTGTCCCCTAAAATCAAATTCATGCAAAAGGATTCACAGCAATCATT
Organism: Ascarosepion bandense; assembly: GCA_037127315.1. Classification (NCBI taxonomy): domain Eukaryota; kingdom Metazoa; phylum Mollusca; class Cephalopoda; order Sepiida; family Sepiidae; genus Ascarosepion; species Ascarosepion bandense. The sequence continues at coordinate 132,417 of JBBBDQ010029152.1, read as the reverse complement.
GCCACCAGGAGTAAGAAAAGAAATAGGGAGAGAGGATGAGAATTAGGAGGTGAGTGGTTGTAGACATTACATACATAAATACAGTGTGAGACAAAAGTAATACCCTTTTTTGTTTATAACTTTTATGAACAAAAATATATTACACCAGTTTAAGAAATTTTTTTGTCACATCAAAACAATAAGATTTGTTATGATTAATAAACTATTTAATATGTACAAAATGTTCCCCTTCATGTTCCTTATCTGAACCTTATCAGCAAAACTTCTACAAACTATTTGACACACATCTAATTAATAGACTTATTTTTGGTATTAACCTGAAAATAAGACCTTTCATTACACACTAAAAGAAAAAGCTTAGTGGTGTTAAGTCGACTGATTGTAATGGCCAATCATTTAATCCATGCCGTCCTATTCCTCACAGCTCAAAATTAAGATTTAACCATTCCCGACAGCCCAAGACATCTTAAATTACCGTAATTTATTTTTGTTCAATAAAAGTTAATAAAATAAAAAAAGGGCATTACAATTACCACACACACACACAATATATATATATATATTTTTTTTTTTTTTCTTCCAGTGTATACACCAAGAGTATTTGTGCATAAGTGAATGCAAGGAATTCCAGTTGAATATTCTGCCCAGTCAGTCACATCTCTTTCAAGACATGATTGCCCAAGCGTGCATCACGTATGGCACTTAACTGACTGTATACACCATATATATATATATATATATATATATACGTACATACACAACATGCTAAAATTTCCTCCTCTCTCATTCCATGCGCTGATGGCTTAGGGAGTAGGCACTCCAACTGACATCAAATCGGTCGAGTTTTGATCCCAGCTGGAAGCAAGTGAGTGTCTAGCCACACTGATGAGCTGTGATACAGCAAAACAGACTTGTATGTGGATGACTAATATATCATTGACTGTAGTGGAGAGGTTAACAAGCTTTTCTTGCAGAATAATAAAAAAAAAAAAAAAATCTAAGCCCCCCAAGTACAAAAGTAACAATACTGGCAATTTGGATGTCAAAGAGAAAGCATTAAGGACTTCCTTCTTATGAAAAAAAGATGAAAGTCTTCAATTTTATAAAAGAATATTCTATGTTAAAATTACTAAGATCTAAGTAAAGAACATATCTATCTGCCACATAACATTAATGAAAGTATCTTATAATCCTGCTTGTCCTTCCTTTCAAGACAGTTACACCCTGCTAATACCTCATAGATTATTGTTTTGATTGCAGCAAATACTTTTTGCCACTATTCCATCAGGACTACTTCCAAGAATTTTACCTATACCTGACTGATTACATAACTTTGAAAATAGGGAGAGAAACTTATAGTGCTAAATTGTCTTAGTATGATTTTCTACAGAAGCTTATTCATTATCATGGAACAGTTAGCAAAACGAGCAAATTACTCAAAAAAAAAAAAAAAAAAAAAAAAAAACAAATAGGAAAAGATAACATGACAAATTTTTAAAAATTTTTTAAAAAAAGCAAAAAACAGAGAAACTAAAAAAATAAAAAAAATAAGACAATAGAAAAACTAAAATGAGAAACTAAACCAAGAAAAAAAGATAAGCTAAAAAGAGAAACAAAAATATAAGAAACTAAAAAGAAAATAGAGAGAAACTGGAAAAAAGAGAAATTACAAAAAATGAAAAAGAAAAAAAAAACAAAAAAAACATGTTGATTTTACCACATCCAAGACAGATTTACTCCTATTTGCCAACCACCGATATTTAGGGTTTCACACTAGCCACAATTTACATCATGTATTGAGGACTCTTTAAGCATATCGTCTATGGCTAATAGAGGACAACTGCATAAATATTCAGTTTTCTAAGTCACTTTTTTATTTAAATATCACAGAGCAAAATGTATCATTTTATGTCCATATATACCAAACAACTGCAACAGATGTACATTCTTATTCACCCCAATTGCACATTTACCTGTCGACATTTTATTAGTGAGTTTCTACACTCATCTGTCAAAATCAGTTATTTTGTCTTCATACTAACTGAGCATAACAGACCTACCTATAAACTGAGCCACCTGTCAGCCACTTGTACGAGTTAATTAATCCAATTACCAACCTAATCATGTAACTAACTACATATTCACCCATCTACCATACCTGCAATGCATTGACATAAGCTTATCTTACCTAGAAAAGGTTTTAATAATTCGGCAGAACTCAAAGCTAATGTAATGTCACTACTCTTCTCCAAGCATGTTGGAAACAACTTATTTTTACCTGTTGCTTTAACAATTTAAGGATATTCAACCTCAATCATTATGTTCAAAAAGTAAATTAATAATTAATCACATAATCAAACAAAAATATGAATTCATGTTTATATACACAAAAGATATATATAAGTGAATGCAATATCTTAAAAGCTTTACTTCATTGATTTTTAAAATAAAACGCATATGAGAGAAAAAGAATATTTTTCTGAAAGTTATTTCTATTTTTCAAATATTTTGAGAAGTTTCAAAAGTCAAAACATTTTACTTTTTTCAAGTCAAAGAGAAAAAATAGTAAAAGCAAAGTAGCAAACAAAGGATCATCTTAACATTGATCTGTATTTCTGAAATGACGTATTGTTACTATTTGCATTATTTGGACTGTTGTCCTCATTTTTATTGACATATTCACAACATTTCAACTATTGTACACTCTAGCCTTATGTTGATATTCTTTGGAATTTCAAGCCAAACCCTTTCTTTAATCTACAAAAGTAGATTATTCTCATTCCAAGGTATGGCATGTGAAAAAACAATCTAGCCTGTGGACTAAATAAAGGGCTCAGGTCAACATTTCAAGAAATATCATCTGAAGAAAGCCACTGCTTAAAAACAACCAAAACTTTGTGAATATTGCAATAAAGATGAGGACAACAGTCCGAATAATATAAATAATAAAAATTGATTATCTTAAGTTATCAAAATTCTGAGTATTTGTCTATATTTGAAATGAGGCAGTATTCACATTATTTGGACTATTGTCCTCATCTTGTACAACATTTTGGCCATTGTACGCTCTGGACTTCTTCAGGTGCTAGGAATTTCGAACCAAACCCTTTATTACGATCACTGGGGCACATCATTCTCATTCCTTATGCAAAGCCTCTTGTGGCAGTTATGAGTTATCACACTCTAACCAGACTCTCTAAGTTACTTGTTCACCACTGTAACCTGGTATTGAACTCAACTCTTTGGGTCAAGTCACTGGAACTAACCAACATCTATATCCACTGGGCCATGTGTCCTTAAGGACAACTGAATTTCTGTCACTTATAAACTTAATGTCCAGTAACCATTTTTTTATTGTAATAAAGGGTTCAAAATTCGTAGCACCTGAAGAAGGCTGGAGCGTAGAACAGCCAAAACATCATACAAATGACAACAAAGATGAAGACAATAGTTCGAATAATGTAACTAGTGCAAAATTCTGAGATACAGTATTTTAAACATCATACAAATGACAACAAAGATGAAGACAATAGTTCGAATAATGTAACTAGTGCAAAATTCTGAGATACAGTATTTTAAACATCATACAAATGACAACAAAGATGAAGACAATAGTTCGAATAATGTAACTAGTGCAAAATTCTGAGATACAGTATTTTAAACATCATACAAATGACAACAAAGATTAAGACAATAGTTCGAATAATGTAACTAGTGCAAAATTCTGAGATACAGTATTTTAAACATCATACAAATGACAACAAAGATTAAGACAATAGTTCGAATAATGTAACTAGTGCAAAATTCTGAGATACAGTATTTTAAACATCATACAAATGACAACAAAGATGAAGACAATAGTTCGAATAATGTAACGTGCAAAATTCTGAGATACAGTATTTTAAACATCATACAAATGACAACAAAGATTAAGACAATAGTTCGAATAATGTAACTAGTGCAAAATTCTGAGATACAGTATTTTAAACATCATACAAATGACAACAAAGATGAAGACAATAGTTCGAATAATGTAACTAGTGCAAAATTCTGAGATACAGTATTTTAAACATCATACAAATGACAACAAAGATTAAGACAATAGTTCGAATAATGTAACTAGTGCAAAATTCTGAGATACAGTATTTTAAACATCATACAAATGACAACAAAGATGAAGACAATAGTTCGAATAATGTAACTAGTGCAAAATTCTGAGATACAGTATTTTAAACATCATACAAATGACAACAAAGATGAAGACAATAGTTCGAATAATGTAACTAGTGCAAAATTCTGAGATACAGTATTTTAAACATCATACAAATGACAACAAAGATTAAGACAATAGTTCGAATAATGTAACTAGTGCAAAATTCTGAGATACAGTATTTTAAACATCATACAAATGACAACAAAGATGAAGACAATAGTTCGAATAATGTAACTAGTGCAAAATTCTGAGATACAGTATTTTCAGTCATTCCTGGTGACATGAGCATGAGGCAAAAATGATGTTTATCCTGCACAAGGCACAGGATCTACACGATATAAAGGATTACAGAATCAATTTTTGGAAATATATGGCAAAGATATCAGTTGACTCAACTTGTAGTGATTAGGGAAGTATCCTCTTGGGAATTGGTACCACAAAGTAGTAGTTCATGAGAAGAAGATGCTCGAATAGAATTTATATTTCACCAATGGAGCATGACATACCGAATCTTAGTCATGAAGGTTAGAATTGGTGGAACTAAATTCAACTAAACACTTTCTATAAAATTAGGGATAAAGCAGTGAGTGTTTTGTGTTTTGTCTGTGGGAAACATGTTGAAAGGTGAAAAGTAATTTGTCACTCATAAGGATGTGGACACGCTTTTGACTATTGAGACTGAAAGGTGAAGAGAAGGCAGCTCCTAACTGATATAAGATATCCTCTAGTATGGAGAGTGAAAAGAAAATAACTACTTCTGAATAATGATTGAATAAAGGGTGAAGTTCTAAGTTCTCAGAGGTTAGCAACTATGATGGGTGCCTGAAGGATGAGTGTACAATACTCTGTCAGTTTGTAAATGAGCCTTGTGCTATGTCAGTTAAGTGTCAAACATAATACATGCTTGAGCAATCATGTCTCAAAAGAGACATGAATGACTGAGCAGAAAATTTTCCCACAGTAGGTTGCCATTACTTTCTGCAGTAGACTGGTTGCCAACCAAAGCTATAGAACTCAACCTGTCCTGTTATTTAACCCATAGCTGAAGGGAGAAGTGATGGATTAATACCTTTCTCAAGAGTAAATTAAAACAGCTGTTTGATTTCTCATTCCAAGCCAATATCCACTGCACCACCAATATTTTGGTTAACAGTCAAATGTGCTGGTTTCTCCACAGAGACAATGGTTATATACTAGTGTCCAATTAGTAGAAAAGTCAGTGTAAAATATAGTGCCAGTCTGTAAATGAGCTTTGTGCTATCTACTAGTGCTTAATTATTACACGCAGTTAGCAATGTGTTTGAATAACACTGAATTTTACAATAGCTGGTAAATTTGAGCAACTACTCCTGCACCAAATTTTGCATATACCTTGGCAAATGCTCCGATGAACTTAGATCACTGGTACCCCCTAAATACGAATTTGAACGCGATACTAGATTAGCAACTAGATCCCACCCTTTTACAGTGAAACCGATAAAATGCAGCCGTAACTTCTACTCCAAGTTTCTTTCCTTGCACTTCCCGACTGTGGAATTCTCTTCCACACGATTGCTTCCCCGATGGCTACAATCTCCAGGAGTTTAAATGTAAGGTCAATAGACACCTCCTAACACACTAACCTGCTTCCATTCTATCAAACACTCTTCCCATCTGCCCAACCCTCATCCTCGCTATCCTTACTCATCTGTCACCTTCCTCCTAACATTCCCTATGTCTAACCACTCCTTCTCTTTACCTTCTCCTATGTAACCCCATGCACAATAGTGGCAGTGAAATGCCTTGCTTGGGGTGAGATGATTAAAAAAAAAAATTAAAAAGTTGTGTCAAGCATATGAGAAACATTTAGGTTAAACAAAGGCTTTTGAGTGGTATGCATGTTTCAAGGCCAGTCAAGATGAGCATTCAGGTTAACAAATTGTCCAGCACCCTCCACAAAAAATTCAAGAATTCATCCATGTGAACCATCAAAGAAACTATCAGCTCCCACATGGCTGGAATCAATTAGAGAGTCTACAAGGAGATCCTAGTCCACATTATCATTACTATTTAATACCTGCCCGTACCCTCCCGATAAAATCTTTTCCCCTCTCCCAGTGTGTCATGATTCATTTTCATTTTTTAGTATTTTAATGTTGAAAAATTGAATTAAAAATCCCAGTTGACCCTGATGATAAATAGGGATTGAAATCAGTCGGTCATTTTCTGTACTTCTTTTTATAACATCTGTCGTTATTCTACCATCTAAAAATGCCTCTAAGTATGAAATTGACTTTATTAGTTACCATTATAAAATTTTGTACCTATAATAATCTGTATATATATATATATATATATATATATATATATATATGTATGTTTTCACATTTATGCATGTACCTACAATGGAGAATTTTTAAATATATATGTGAGAAAAATTTTGAACATGTAAAGTGTCTGATAGTATATATGTGTATTTATGTAGAAACACTTGTCTGCCTAGGTGTGTGTTGGATAGTAACATTAGTTAACATATATGAGAAAAAGTCTATGTCATTTCCATATAGATCGATGAAATACAGTGCAATGTGACAATGATTTTGTATCTGGTCGGACATTTTAAATTTACATATGTTTGTGTGTCTATAAGGAATGTTGTTGTCACTTCCATGTGGGTCAATAAAATGCAGTCAGATTTGCTAAATTTGTTTTGATTGAAATGTTTCATTTAAGACTAAATTACTATTATTTCATGTATTTTTATGTATTAGGTAGACATATGTTGTTAGATTCATAAAGAATGGATCTGCAGAAAGATGGTGAAGTAATGTAATGTTTTTAGCATATGTTTATAGTTGGTAGTAATGCTATTATTATGTTTTCAAAATATTTTTTTCAAAATATTTTTTCCTGCTGTCATCACAGTATGAATCAGTGAGATGCAGCTAGATGTGATCAACTTGTTTTAGGTGGATTTTCCATTAAAGTTTTACTTATGCATTTTTGAAGCTGGATTTGTAATATTTCATTTATTTTTATACATTAGATAAAAGTTAGATTCATGAAGAATGGATCTGCAGAAAGATGGTGATGTTTTAATTCAGTGTTTATAATTGATAGTAATGCTGTTATTTTATTTTCAAAATATTTTCTTCTTTAAGGGTTATGTTCTTTTTTAATTAGGCTGGCATTAATGAAATCAAATTTATGTCCCATGTCATTTTAATGTAAAACAAGAGTTGGAATGTCTAACTATATATATATATATCTGAGTGAATACAGAACGAGAAATTCTTTCAACGTCCAAAACATTAATTTAAAACAGTGCTCGATATATAATATACTATATAGAGCTGTGAATACTTATTATAAATTATATTTTAGAACATGTACATAATTTCTCTATATATAATCGCAACGAAGGCACGTTTGTTTCGGCATTGGAACTCCAATGCCTCATCAGATGTGGTAAGTACTGGAAATCCTTTTCCTTTATATTTATTTAGTTTTGTTAGGGGGTGTTGGCTGGGGTTTATAGATAACTAAATAAATATAAAGGAAAAGGATTTCCAGTACTTACCACATCGCCTGATGAGGCATTGGGGCTCCAATGCCGAAACGAACGTGCCTTCGTTGTAATTATATATAGAGAAATTATGTACATGTTCTAAAATATAATTTATAATATATATATGTGTGTGTATGTGGTCTCTTACACACACACTTTAAGAGAATTCATTAGTTGAGATGTTGTAAGTGACAAAATCAATTTTTATTTTCATAAATGTAATCCTTTCATTTTTATGATTTAAAAAAAAAAAATTCCTGAAGACGATTTATACACACAGACGTACCATTAATTTATCCCAATATACCTTTAATAGAGAAGAGAAAAAAAATGTCCCCCAGCATTTGAGTTTCTCTATTACTTTGCTCTTTTTAACCACAGATAGGAAATGTACTTACTCATTCAACAAATATAATAATGGGCTCTGAAAATACAATAAAGAAAATAAACTTGTATGATATTAAGTCTCATATTCAAGCTTAGTCTGAAAAGTAACAGGAAGGTGTCAATTTATTTCAAATCCGAACAACAAACTACACGGTTTCCTCTGCAAAGTAATCCTCCTTGATTAATGCACTTTTCCATCCTTCTATATCACACTTCTATGCATTTCTCAAAAGATTTTTTCTCGGGGTGCCCCTCAGCTGTCATTATGGACTGCTTAATGGCCTCTATACCTTCAAAATGAGTTCTATTGATGATCCCCTTGTGTTTCAGGGGAAAAAAAAAAAAAAAAAAAGGTCAGGTGTATAGTTCCAGTATGGTCATGTTGTTCTTAGTCAGGAGCTGCTGGGTGCTCAGAGCATTGTGAGCAGGTGCATTGTTGTGGTGAAACAGCTGCAATTTGTCCTGCCACAACTCTCATCTATTCTCATGCACAGAGCAAAGCAAACACTGTAGGATCTCTTTATAGATTTGCTGATTGATCGTCTGGCCCTGAGGCAAAATATACTGTAGATGACACCTCTCATATCAAAGACTGTAATCCTCCTGTAACTTTTCAGACAGACCTTGGAGATCATGCATTGTACCCAGGCTGTAAAAAATGACAGCAATTGTTAGAAAGTTTTAATAGCGAGATGCAATGAAACAAAAGTCTTGAACCAATGTATTGAGATTCAATAGAGTGGAGATAAAGAATTCACAAGTAAAATAGAGGCCAATGAATTGTACCCTTTATAGTTTTTTTTAAATGTTCAATGGCATGTATGATTTATTGATTACTCCTGGTATTATATAAATTACTTTTTACTCAATATCTACTGATGTTAAAAAATATATTTTGCTAATTATTTATTGTTTTATTGAACATTTAATTGAATTATTTGCAGAATAACCCTTTTGGTAATATTTTGTTGTGCTAACATTAATGCTAACATTAATGCTGCACAACTTTAGTTATAAAACAAGTTCAAGATACGGCAAGATGTACAAGAAAGAAAAATAGGGGCTAATTATATTTGGGAATCAAGAAGAGTCCTTAAATAAGAATAGATAATGTAAGTAAAAAAAAATAAAAATAAAAATAAGAGCTAATGACCAAGTTTTGAAATGCATTGAAATATCATGTGCTCTGATCAAGAAACAAAAACCAGTACATTACAGCATCTATGTGCCCTGTCCCCTCAGGACATAGGCGATCATGGTTTTCCACGTCTCCCTATTCCTTGTGGCTCTTAGTATGTTTGCTCCTGTTACACTCTGCAACCCCCGTTCTGTCATCCACCTGATCAGGCCCTGCAAATATGTTATCCGCTGCCTTCCTCTGTCTCTTTTTCCTTCTATCTGACCAGTCAGTATCAGGTTCTCCAAGCTCTCCTTCCTTATTGCATGTCCCAGGAACTTCAGTTGTCTCTTACTGATGCTCAGTATTAATTTCCTTTTTGTTGCCATTCTTTCCAACACCTCATCGTTGCTTGCGGATATCGTCCACGATATCCGCAGCATCCTTCTGTAGAACCACATTTCCGATGATATTGTCCAGCATTCACTGCACATTACTTAAATATCCTTAAGAGAAAAAATAAAAAAAAAAACAAACAAAATGACACTATATAATGGTAATTTTAAATTTGACTAGCTCTGCCTGTATGATGATTTTAAGTCACATCTAAAGGGGATTGCTTTTTATTTTTTTTATATAACTAGTGTACTCGTAGCGTAAAAAATGACAGCAATTGGGAGAATGTTTTAGTAGCGAGATGCAATGAAATGAAAGACTTGAAACAATGTATTGAGATTCAATAGGGCAAAGATAAAGAATTCACAACTAAAATACAGGCTAATGACCCATTTAATTAATTCATTCCCTGTATATATATATATATATATATATATATATATATATATATATATATATAAATAAAGACATTTAATGATATCAAAGATTCAATGATTATTTCTGGTATTATCTCTATCACTTTTCGCTCAATATCTTTTCATATTCGAAATTGTATGTTTAATATAGCAGTGAAATTAAAATATTAGCAAACGATTAGCAACAAAACAACAAAGACTACAATTACAAAGCCTATTTCAAGACCAAGCTTATAGACAAAAAGTATCTATAAAGCTTATAGACAAAAGGTATCTATAAAGCTTATAGACAAAAGGTATCTATAAAGCTTATAGACAAAAGGTATCTATAAAGCTTATAGACAAAAGGTATCTATAAAGCTTATAGACAAAAGGTATCTCAAAAGAAAGGTTTGAACAAATAAGACCGCAATTTAAGAAATGTAAGAGTAAAAGAACTGATTAATTAAAATGGTTCATATTACTCAGAAAGTAATTTTGTTTGAATGCAGATATTTTATTTGTAGAGATTTTTTTAAAAAATTGAAGGAAGTAATCACTCAAACTTACTAACTTGAATAGATTTACCTCCCTTTCAACCACAGATGAGACAGGCAATATATAAATAACTCCACATTGGTAATTATTATAGAGCTTGATTTGATGATTATGACTATCATTTATTATCATTTCTTTTAGTTCCTTTTTACCATAACTTTACTCAAGCTGTCAACCTATAGCAAGGAATACATGACATTGGTCAGAGAAAAAAAAAGTTCTCAGTAATTTGTGCTATCTACTCATTACCATAGACTGATGGTGATGAGTAGATTGATGGTCCAATTAAAATTGTGATAAAAAGCAACTAAAAAAAAAAAACTAATGCTCATAAAAATTAATAGTTGAATAATAATTTAATACAAATAAAGATAACACTTCTGTGACTAATACAAGTCACAAACCAAGAAAACAAATATGGTGCTGATGAGAACCATGGAATGAATAGAGTTTTCAGGCTAGATTTGATCTTCATCAGAGCTACTGAGCTCTCTTAGCAGAGTTAATGCAGCCGCTGTACTCAATCAAGCTTCAGCAAAAGTGGAGTAAACCCCACTGAGAGCCAATTCCTTTATTTCAGTTCCTGTAGTCTACTCACTGTTGTAGACTGACAGTGTAAGTAAAAGTTTAATAAGAAAAAAAGCAACCAAAGATTAAAATGAAAGTAAATACAAGTCAAAGTTAACATAAAAGTTATGATTGGCATAGTGAATTTATTTTTTCTGTTTCTCTTTCTGCTTACATTTTGGATGAAATACATTCTGCATCGTAAATTCAAGCAATCGGGGAAAAAAAATAACCAACTAAAATAAATAGAAAGCACTAATAAGTTACATAAAAACATTCCGAGCTCCAAGACTTGAAAGCAGATATATTTTCAGAGACAATCACATCTATTAGAAATCAAGCAACTGTCACCCTGGGCAAGTCGATCTAGATTCATTCCTGGTGCAGATTTTTCTAGTTTTACAATTTAACCCACTCCAGTCAATTTAAAGATTTTCTAATGTTTTTTTATAAAGAAAAAGCAATGTGAAAGATCTTTCAAACTCCATGATGAAATGCAAACTTTTTGCACCAAAACATTTCCACACAAGCTGAAATGAGACAGACAACAATAAACAATTCAAGTCACCATATATTCAACTAGGTAAGTTGGTTCACTTTGTTGAGTAAGAATTTTTCTCAACAGAATCTATCTTACATTTTTATAAGTTTACCATTCATCTCTGCATTGAATATATATCTGGTCAAGTGATTCTGTTATACATTTAGAGATTCTTGATAAAATCCTTGCCTTTGATCACTTTCTCGCCATTGTACTGCCCTGTGTCTTTTTTTATAAACAATTTCATAATAATTCTGACAAATATGGTACCTTGGCTTTATCAATTTAAGCACAGTACAAGATTTGTGGTAAAGGCAATATTTTTCTCATGCTCTAACATGCAGTAGCCTCTTGCATCTTAGCGGCTTTATTGTCTTGCCTGAGCTGAAATGATCAAAAAAATGTAATGTTTACCAGCCATATATATATATATATATATATATATATATATATAAAAGACAGATCTGTTTTGCTGTATCACAGCTCATCAGTACGGTTAGACTCCGATTGCTTTTAATCCAGGATTGAAACCCGGCCGAATTGGCGTTAGTCGGCGATTTTACCTCTGGGCTATGGGCGCTTGGTAGAAGAAGACAGACTTTTTAGCATGTATATTATCATTATACATGCCCAACAGCCAGAGTGCTCTAATTCATTAATGAATAAGATATATATATATATATATATATATATATATATATATATATATTACTAACACTAACAAATGACATTTACAACATAAACAATAATATTCAATTTGCATAACTTTTGTTTTTAAAAATAATTTAATATCCATTTTTTCTGTATTATTTGTTGTTAATTCAAATTTTCAAAATGCCATAGATAAGCAATGTTTTTGTTATTTTTTTTTAAATTCTTGTTTGTATAGAAAGAATTTATATCTGGCTTGTCAAAATTCAGTTAGAAAATTTGCAGCATTCATAAGTATTGATGACATCTGCTATTACTACACTATTATAAATTAGTTAAAAGAAGACAAAAAATAAATCTATCATTACCTAAATAAATACTGTTGTCATATTTGGACAGGACCTGCCTAGACTTCACTCTCCAGCCTTGAAAGAGTCCAAAAGTGTCTTAGAGCTTTTGAGAGTGACAAATTATTCTTCACCCTCCCTCTCACAGCTCTATTGCTACTTCCAGAGAAAGTGTTTGAACACTAAATTCCCTGTTTGCACCAGTTCAAACCTTCATGGCAAGGACACACCATGTCACTTACATAGTAGCAAGTCACCTATATTCCCTCCATATCACATCGGTGAGAAGTAAGTTTCACTTGAACAGCTTCTTTCTATCTTGACTTTTTTCCAGAAAATTAACAACTCTTAAACGATATATTAAGAAAAAATTATATTAAATGCATTACAATTGCTTTCAAAGTTTTTTATTAAGCCGAACTCACTATGTTGACAAGTCTTTTTCGATCAGTCTTAAGAAGTTTCTGGTAATAATGAATTTGTCATTATAGTCTTTGTCGTTCTGTTGTTAATCTTTTCTTCAGATATTCCAACCATTGTATGCGCCCAACTTCTTCAGGTGACAGTAGTTCTGAAATAAAGTGACTTGACCCAAAGAGTTGTGAGTTCAATACCTGGCCACAAAAAAAAAAAAAAAAAAAAAAAAAAAAGCAAGCAAACAAACTTTGAGACTTGAATTACTAAAAGGAATTAACTGAAATCTGAGAAAAAGCAGGGCAAGTGAAGCTAGAACAATCAACCCCATGGACTAAAAGGATTTAGTTTGAAATTCCAACATATATCACATATGTTGGAATTTGTGACATCACCTCTTAAATCATCAGGAGGCCATGGTTGAAGCCAACAGTGATTTTATTGAAATAAACAGACACACATTTACTCTATTGACATTGTTTGGACTGTTGTCAGAGAATACAATGGCTAAAATGTTGTGAATATGACAAAGATGAAGACAACAGTCCAAACAATGTCAATAAAGTAAATAGTTACAGTGTCATTTGAGAAATATAGATAGAAGACATTAATGTGTTAATGATTGTAGGTAATTTTGTTTAAATTTGTTTCTTTGATTTTTGTTCATTTTTTTTTTTTTTAGCTTTACACCTTATAGCCTTCTAAAGGTGTTTGTTGTGTTAGAGAACATTGAAAAATCCTACTTGAAGAACGCAAATGCATATCTCCAGAAACAAGCTAGATCCAGTTTTTGCATATCTGGGCTACCAGAACCCCACACCGCCAGCCTTCATGCTGATCTAATGACTGCACCTTAAACTTTGAATATGCTACCATACCTTATGAGTCCAAAGTTCTTTACTTGCTCCTTCTGGGATAACGATATCTACATACTAATATCAGTTTGCTTATTGTAAGCAGAGTATTTGAGTACATTCCTTTCATCTTCTGCTGCTTTTGTCTGACTTAACTTAATTCCACATGATCAGTCACACATGATTTTATAGTTTCTTCAGATCTTATAGCTTTTCATGTTTCTCAAGTTTTCTTTTTCTGTACTTTCTGCTGCAAACATATACATTGTTAATTACTATGTTAGAATATGTGAAAACTACACATTTGCCCGTTCTAACATAATAAATATTCATTGCTCTATTTTTATATTGAGCACTGTTTTAAATTAATATTTTAAATGTTGCAATTATTTTCTTCATTCTTACGTGCTTCCAACAGAAACACAGAAACACACACACACACAGTGCGATAAGTAAATTGTTGACATTTTATAAACTTTATGCATACACATTGTTTTTTTATTTTGTTGAATATACAGAATAGTAGGGTCAGTTGGGCACTGTCTGTGAGAAAAAAAGCACCAATTCTCTCCACCAGAAATTTCAAAATGGCATACTATACTGCTTGACATTTATGCCAGAAGCTCCAATACCAATATTTCAGAGTGTTTTGGTGTCAATCTGAGGACAGTGTAGAGGACTTGGAAAGAGTAGGATGAGCCTAATAGTGATTATGAAGGTTTTTGAAGTGATGGTGACATTATGCCTCCATTCATCTTCCCACAGAGCCTCAGACTCAATATGGAGGCCTACATTGTGCCTTGAGGAGGTAGTGCTGCCCAAGATCAAGAGGGTGGCTGCTTGAATACCATATGTCTGGCAACAGGACTGCACTATGCTAAACAAACAGGAGAACCCGGTCATGGCTATCAGATAATTTCTGTGACTACATCACCCCTTAAATCATCAGGAGGCCATGGTTGACGTAAACAGTGATTTTATTAAAATAAACAGACACACATACAGTTCCTTAAAATTTCTTTGATTGTCGCAAGTGTAGGAATGATGCTTTGTAATTTTAAAAAAAAACAATTTGTTTAGCTTAATTTTCCAATAATGAAAAAATCTCAAAGAAAGGTCAGAAATTGACTCACACGTTTTTTTTAAATCCATTATCAACTTAATACAAATAAAAAAAATAAAAATTCAGTCAGTTTAATTAACTTTACAGACTAGAGGTCCAGTTTTACCTTATAGTAACAATTGGAAAAAATAAGTAAATAAACCTCCTAGAATTTTTAGAATTTTTGAAAACTTAAAAACATGCCAGTAGGTTTCATTATTAGCAACATAAAATTTGACATCCATAATTCTAGCTGTACTTAAGTCGATTTCTGATAATAGGTAAAAAAATAATTTGGAGAATTATTTTAAAATGTATCAGTTTTATTGCCTCCCATAAGAAGTTTTCTTTTCATTATCAGATATCAATGGGCTGCCATTTGCAATAAATGTAACTGGGAAAGGAGAGAGCAGTTCTAAAATTCAACATGTGGGCATAAACAGACATTTAATAGACAATGAAAATAATTTCTCAGGCATACACACCTAACATCAACTTCAAAAGTAGCTTTCATAGGAGCAATCTTTGAAGTTATAAGCTTGAACACAAAAAACACAAATAAAAATAAAATTGTACTTTCATATTTATTTATATACTCACACACACACACACACACTATATATATATATATATATATCCCCACAGGAGATTGGTCAACAACCTGTGCTGTGTCAATGAGAGCCATAGTTTGATTTGTTGACACTGAACAGATGTTCCACTCCCTAAAACAACAATGCAGAAAAACAGGTTCTAGAAAAGACAAAGCACATTATATCATTCAAGTGCCATACGATACACGCTTGGGCGATCATGTCTCAAAAAAGACATGACTGAGCAGAAGACTTTCCTTGCAGTAGGTAGCCATTACTTTCTGTGGTAGACTTGTTACCAACCAGGGTTACGGAACCCAATCTGTCCTACTATTTAACCCATAGCTGGAGGGAGAAGAGACATTGATACCTTTCATCAGTGAATGCAAGGAATTCAACTGAAATTCATACTTCGCTCTTTGATCTTTTATTCCAAGCCAATAACCACTGTACCACAACATGTCATGCACCATGATGATTGGTTTGGTTGTTTTGTTTTTATGGCATATCAACCTCGGTGGGTCATTTATTGCCAACTAAATTTTATTTATTTATTGCTGGTAATACCTTTTTCTTTCAACAATTTATTGTTTCTTTTTTTTTTTTTTTATGCAAGTTTTGTGTCTAGTAATACTTTTTTTCTTTTCGAGAATCAAGATTCATTGGGAATTGTTTTTAAGGGCAGGGTCTCCAAGTCCTACCCATGTTATTTAACCTATAACTGGAGGGAAGGTACGGATTAATACCTTTCCCAAGGGTACCAGTGCTTAAGTGAATGCAGGGTATTCAACAGGAATTCGAACTCGGCTCACTGATTTCTCTTTCCAAACCGATATCCACTGCACCACAACGCACATCCGTCACTAACCACTTACAGCACCTGCTATTCCCAAGCAGTTATCCATCTAAGTACTGACCAGGCTCAACATTGCTTAACTTCGATGATCAAGCAAGAACCTGCGTATTCAACGCAATAGGCCGTAAGCCTGCACCATAATGAAAGCAGGGAAAAAGGACCCTGTGTAAGTAGTAATACTCTCTGCAATAAAACATTTTCCCTTTTTTAATTTGTGAGGTACATTAATTCACTCACTATTAGAAACTGGTTAAGGTATGTTATTGGAAATAAGCAAAAATTTCACCAAATCCAATATAAAACACGAAGGACAATGTATTATAACAGTTTCAATTAGAGAGAGACAAATCAAACTAATAATAATCTGCCAAATTCTTAAAATAAAGTATTAAAAAAAACACTAATATGGACTTTAAGGTTGGAAAATTTTTAACTATCATAATATCTTTGGTAAAAATATTATGTATGTATCTTGAGTTATGGGAATATTTTATTTTTGAATGTGCTGACTGTGTTTGGGTATTAAAAAAAAAGATTCCCATAACTCTAGATACATACATAAAAATCTATACATTTAGTTAGAATTAAAATAAACATTCTTAATAATGGCTAAAATAGCTGAATGTGTGCACACATAAAAAACTTTTGGTTAATTTTTTTTTTTTTTCTTTTTTTTTTTACACACCTTGTGTCCAGAAAAGAAAAAAAATTATATGAACACAAGAAAAATGAAACAGGAAGCTTAAGCAGTACCTTGTCAGTCATCTTTAATGAAACGTATATATGAAATAAAGAGAGAGAGTACTGTATAACAATATAAAATAAGTGTGGACTCATTATTTAAATACCATGACTATATAACATCTGCCTTAATATGTTTGTGTGTTAAAATACCTTAAACATTTTCCATTCAAAAACAATACAACAGTATCTCTGTGTTGCTGCATATCTACATTTTAGAAAAAATCAGATTTCTTAAAGAGAAATGAATAAAAAGTGATTAAATAGTTTACAATTGGACATTGACATGAAGTACACAGGTGTAGCATTTCCCTCCTTGAATCAAGTCAATAAAAGACTTGATTTGAAAACGTTCAACTTTGTTTACAAAAGCCACTGTTTGAAAGTTGTTTTGGTTATCTTTTAACACACACACACACACAGTGCGAGAAATAAATTGTCACCATTTTATATTTTTAATTTTGCACATGCATGATGTTTGTTTTTGATTCTATCGATTGCACAGTATACTAGAGTCAGTTGGGCACCATGACACAAGTCGCTCCATCATAAATTTACTAATGGCATTCTGTACTGCTTAGCATTTGCACTGGAAGCTCCAATACAAACATTTCAGAACGTTTGGGTGTCAATCTCAGAACAGTCCAGAGAATTCTAAAAGAATAGGATTCGTCTACTTGTGATGACAAAGTAACTTGGAGTGATCACTGATGACGTTAATGTTATCCCTCTATTTATCTTTCCATTAGACATGGAGGCCTACATCAAGTGCCTTGAGGCTGCCATAGGTCAAGAGGGTAGCTCATCTGGAGGCTGTGGTTGAAGCCAATGGTGATTTTATTGAATAAATTTACTCTTTAGATATTTTTGTGTATTTTTGGTAAATATATCTGTTAAAATAAGATGTCAGTGTTATTTTCATTTTTTGTAATTTAAACAATTCATCCATCACGCCCTGTATATATTATACCGCCAAATCCTGCTTAAATATTAATAAAATCTAACCCAGCCGACTCAAACAAGACACACAATAGAACCATTCTATCAAAACCAGTTTTAAGAATTGTATTCCAAATAACTTTTGTCTTTGTTTATTTTTACAGACTATGTAGAGCTAAAATTTGAAATTGTTATTGCCATGATTTCATGGAAAATTTCTTTTAACACAATCAAGGTTTGCTAACCTAACATCCGATCTCCTACAATATTTAACAAGCTTGTCTCAAACTAATTCAGTGATCCTCACTAGGTGCCTCACAGCTGCTGCTTGATGACACACCATTCTAGCCTAAGTAAATAATAGGATTAATACTTTATCTGTAGTAGTATTAATCATTCATATTGACAAAATTTATTATTTAATACATTCTTAAAAAAACAAAATGAAACCCCTTTTTCTTCATTACAATTAAATCTCATCAAATCCAACATTTTAGAATTTACCAAGTTTATCTTTTTTGCAAAATGATTTGAAAGTCAGTTAAGTGCCATACATAATACATGCTTGAACAATCATGTCTCTTTTGAGACATAGCTGACTAGACAATATTTTCCTGCAGTTGGTTGCCATTACATTCTGTGCTATATTGGTTGCCAAACAATGCAATAAAACCCAATTTGTCCTGCTATTTAACCCATAGCTAGAGAGAGAAGCAACATTAATATCTTTTCCAAGGATATTTGTGAATAAGTGAATGCAACAAATTCAACAGGAATTTGAACTCGGTTCTTCAATTTCTTATTTCAAGTCGATACTCACTGCACCATAACAGAAAACTAATACAAATGTGAGAAAAATTGGGGAGAAAAAATATTCAAAAACCATTGATGACTGAGTGTTTGAGCATACTGACCATCCCAGAGGATGTGCTCTCTCTCTCTCTCCAAGAAACTATAATGGTCAACTCAGCACAGCTGCAAATATACCTAGACATGTGTTTTCAACAGGGACTGGATAGCTACCCTAACAGATGAGTGTGCTTAAATACAAGTACCTGGTTATTCATTATCCTGGTACTGATAGAAAAAAAATACCATTTCCTCATCAGTTCTAAAAAAGCATTTTATTATTTTAGCCAACATCATCCTAGTTTTGATTTCTTGATTATAATAGACAGATACTTCAGTTTTCAATCTTTTATTTAGATAACATCAAAATTTTTTTTTTTCAAAGAAAATAAAGCTTAATTCTCCATGCCTGAGTATTTTGTAATAAATCTAGTTCCATATCATAGAAGAAGTTTGCTCACATTGCAGAGATTAATGATTATATCACATGGAAAAATATGCACATGAAAAGTAATATTCTTAAGATTATATTAAACCTGGAAAAGTAAAGGACAAGAAATTCTAGTGAAGTAAAAAACAAAAGATAAATTTCTTAAAATATTAAATTCAAATTTTATTTTTAGGTGCAATATTTTAAGTAAGAAATTTCTTATTTTTTACTTCACTAGAATATCTTGTCCTTTACTTTTCCAGATTTAATATCTTGTCCTGTTCTTTTCCAGGTCTTAAGAATTTTCCATGTAATCCCTGATTTTTCCAGGCATTGCTATTAATTTAATATAAATTTAATGCTGAAAACTGCATTCAAAAATATTAAGAAAAAATTCATGTGTAGCTGATTAAAAAAAATAAAAATAAAAAATTGATTATTTATAATTCTGATAAAATGATTGATAAGTGATAAGCAAAGTTTGACAAAAATAATAAAAGATATCATCAGAATTTAAATGTTGAAAACAGAATACAAAAATATTAAACAGAATACAAAAATATTAAACAGAATACAAAAATATTAAACAGAAAAAAGTTATAAACAATAAGATTTATTATTAGAAGTGTTAGTCACTCACTCACTTATGTAGTTAGTCTCCCTTTTTGGACTTAACATATTTTGATGTAACTTTTTTCTACTGAACCAAAATTCAATTTATTTTTCAAAATGTAGCTAAGAAGGTGTCATACCTAACTATGTAAACTGTTTGAAATTTGGTTGAGAAATAAATTAGTGGTGAAGCTTGAAAGCTGCCTAGATTCACTCAATATCAAACTTGAATATATTCAACAAACTTAAGAATATATTCAACCACTGACATGGTTACATGATAAATATCTTATTTATAATAGAATGGGTATGCTGAGGATTTCTTTTCCTGACACTTTAGAAAATCTCACCCTGCCTCCACAAAAAAAAAAAAAAGTTTTTTTTAGTTTTTTAAGGAAGGAGATCTTGATTGAACCAAGAAATCTTTAGCACCTCTTTGAATGTACCTATATCTAAAGGTTAAATACCTCACCAACTGCCCTTATATTTGACTACATATACACAATAGGAGTATGCACAAAATTGTATCAGGTCGTTAAATCTTAGCTGCTCAATTTACATTGCTGTATAAAAAAATTTTAAACTCTATAAAAGATTATATCACCTACACACACATTTTCTGTCTTTCTTTATTTAGAACTTTGTTCGGTTTTAGCGCTTACAAGATCAATTGTTGAAAACCTGAGTCATGAAGCTGGCATCTGCAAGACAACAATGATTTTTTTCTCTTTTTAATCTATTAAGGATGGCAGATCAAAGAGAGAAAACTTTTTTACAATCTAGACTTGAACAAATTGCATGTAATGTTCTCTCTTTATAAAGTTAAACAAAAAATAAACTTATTAAATTATTATATCAGCCTTAAATTTAAATTTTATTATAGAGAATTTTATTAATGTCTAAAATCCATTTAAGAAGAAAAAGAGTAAATCTATTTCATCCATGTTTAAAATAAAATAAAATACTCCAAGGGTCTATTAAACCAGAGTATCTTAGACCTGACAATTACAAATAAAAAATAGGGGGAAAGAGGGTATGAAAACAGCTTGTGATAAACTGACTTTTCAATCTGATTCAATCCATCTTTTTGGAATATATATCGAACTGAGTAACATACAGGAAATTCCAAGATGAACCCTTTATTTAATCTACAGGGACAGATTGTTCTCATTCCACTATGTCTAGGGATATCTCATCTAGTTCCTATATTTATTACTGCTCAGTTATTGCTCACCTCATTTCTACCAAGTTCAAGTACACACTATCTGGATAGATATACACCTGATGAAGGCTGGTAGGTACCATGGTCAAAATATTGTGATAACAGCAAGGATGAGGACAATAGTCTGAATATAAATTATGTTTACCTGAGTTTGACAAAAAACTATATAGCAGGGTTGTTAAAAATGTATTGTTGCGCTAGAGCAGTCCTCCAAATAGAAAAATGCCTGGCTGCTTTGCTTGTCAAAAGAAATTTTTTTTTTTTTAATTCCAGTTCAAACACTAACCACTAGCATTGGAGGGAGCAAATTAACTTCCCCATTCCTTGAACAACCAATCATTTATTTAAACAATTCCTTAATTTCTTTGCGATGCTGCTGAAAGCTGTTGAATTTACACAGACACTTCCGAGAGTGTAAGAGAGAGAGAGAAAAAGAAAGTGTGTGAGACTGTGTGTACACATGTCAGAGAGAGAGAGACTGTGTGTGTGTGGGCGAGACAGTATGTGCACACACGTGAGAGAGAGAGAATGCACGCGCGTGAGAGAGTGTATGTAAGAGAGAGAGAGAGAGAGAAACTTTTCTATCACAAAAAGAGTTTAGTCCATGGAGATTAACCCATCTCTATGTATTGGACTCTTCTGATTACAAAGTAAACGGAATTTTATGTTATTTTACAAATAAAATTACACAATTTATTAATGTCATGATAATTCTGATTTTAAAAAAATAATCTAAATAAATAATAATTTTGCAGTTTTCCAGTACCTTTGAATTATCAGTAACTTAATGTGAGTGAGTGAGTGAGTGAGTGAGTGAGAGAGCCACAGAGACATGATCTTGTTTTTAGGCTAAACTGGTTTGCGGACAAGTAAAGCCTGAAGTTTATCAGTCTAACAGTCAGAAGACACAGAGACAGTAAACAAATATGACAAACCCAAGTGTGTGTGTGTGTGCATGTGTGTGTCCAAGTGTCCCTTGCCACAATGCAAGAATAGTGACGAGCAACATGACATGAAAAACAATAGAAAGTAGCAAGCTTTGACAGCCTTTTATTAAATAACACTAAGTGTAGGACCCAGCAGAGACAAATATGTAGAAGCAGTGATAGGAATGTATGCATCTGGTAACAAAGCCATTTTGTAACAAAGAAGTTACACTGAAACTGGATGTCTATATAATAATAGGTATTTTTAAAAACTATTTCATCCCAAGCAAGGCAATAAAGCAATGAAGATACAAGAGGTGTCAGAGTTTGAGAAAAATAAAATGTTATGAAAGAGAGAGAGAGAACAATAAAAGAATGGGAATTAAGAAGACAGAAAATAACAATTGACATTGCATTTAACTTTTTGAAACACAAACTTGACTGGAATGCAAGAAGTCAGAAGAGAGTTCCTCAAGTGAGAAGTGCAAGAGAAGAAGATTAGCCTAGAACTTACAATTACATCTTGACATTTCAACTATAAAGGAATGAGACCCTGCCACCAATCTAGTATTGTACTTAAATTCATTAAGTCTAAGTACTAAATAGGAAAGATCATCAGAACAATTACCATGAAAATATTTATAGAAAAGGCACAGAGAAGTTATATTATGCTGGTGGAAAAAACGATTGTAATTGAAATGCCAGGTCAGGACTGACAATACTGCAGATTCTTTGGATTTTATCAAGTAAATCTAAGTTGGTTGGTTGTTTTGTTTATAGCAAATCAACCTTAGCAGGTCGTTTATTGCAAACTAAACTTTTATTTATTGCTGGTAATACCTTTTTCTTTCAACAATTTATTGTTGTTTTTTATATAAGTTTTTGTGTCTAATAATAGATTTTTCTTTTCGTGTATCAATATTTATTGGGATTTGTTTTTAAGAGCAGGGTCCCCAAATTCTACTCTTGTTATTTAACCCATAACTGGAGGAAAGGGACAGATTAATACCTTTCCCAAGGGTACCAGAGCTTAATTGAATGCAGGGTATTCAACTGGAATTCGAACTCGGCTCACCGATTTCTCTTTCCAAGCTGATATCCACTGCACCACAACGCACATCCATCACTATATGCTTACAGAACCTGGTATATCCAAGCAGTCACCCATCTAAGTACTGACCAGGCTCAACGTTTTGCTTAACTTCGGTGATCGAGCGAGAACCGGCGTATTCAACATGATAGGCCGTAAGCCAAGAAAATCTAAATACACAGCAGAAGCACCAAACAAGATGTAGTAACACTATTCAATGCATGGATGACTTGTTGATTTACACATCTTTTGATCGTTTACACTTTCACATGATGGGTGTCAGAAGTTCTCTCAATGAAGAGATGCTATCTAAGAGAAGAGTCCCCAGGAATCATCAACATTATTACGAAGACCATTTTCTTACCATAGTCAAACCATTTCAGGTAGTTCATGGATGTGGTACACATACTTATTACACTTATACTAAGTTTAGGTATCTCAATCTACCTATGAGGGTAAGTCAAAATTAGCTACACTTTCACCATAATGTATCTTTAGCCCATCACTCCAGTGGAGTATAGGCCCTCAATGAGGGGCTTGTCAATGCTTCTGTAACTTTACTTTTTTTTTTTCTCTCCACAAGTAGGGGTGTTGATCCTACACAAACTCCTTTATCCCCCAGGCGAGGTAACAGGCAGTACATGACAACCCATAGCTAAAGAGAGAAGAGATGGATTAATACCTTTCCCAAATATAAGCAAATACAACAAACTCAACTGGAATTCAAACTTGGCTCTCTGATTTCTCATCCTGAGCTGATATCCACTGTATTACAATGCACATCCTCTTATAGTTGGTAAAATTTTAATAACGTGATTGAAATTTGATCACACCAGTTTTCTTGCTGCTGTTACAATGTAAACATGACCACTTTGTTAGCAGTGTGGAACAAAAACCAGGGTTTCAATTTCTCTAGTTGGAAGGTGTGTCAGGAGCTGAAATTCATTGGAGATGTTTAGCAATACAGTAACAGTACGTAGAAGTGTGTATTGGGAAGTTTAAAAAGTTTAAAAGTGGCTGGACAAATGTGACGCATGAAGGAGTGGAACACCAATCAACCTTCACTATTGACAAGATTCAGCAAGCTTGAGAGATGGTAATGTTAAACTTGCAGGTTATCATCGATGAGGTCACATGTTCTCTGCAGATTCAGGTCGCTGCTCCTTGTTCCTCTTATGCACACACTGCAAGAAAACTAGCACAATCCAGCCCAACTTTCAATCACATGACCACAACAGCACCAGCTATAAGCATGCATGAGCAGAAGGCAAGCAACAAACCTAATGATTTGTTATGACAAAAGTGTGGATAATTTTTCACTTACCCTTATATAGTGAATGGGCCATGGATCTGGTGGCATAGTAATTGTGAATTCAGTCCATGGACTGAATAATACAGACTCAGGTTCAAAAACTGACAGATTTGTTTTTTTTGTTTTTTCGCTTCTTTTTTTTATACAGGTTATCAACCTTTTGTTATTTAAGCCTGGATTTGTTTTATTTATTTTATTGTACAAATGTTTTGGAGATAATGATTTACTGATACAAGTCCTACTAATTTACCCATCACTGGGGGCAGAAGAGGTGGATTAATACCTTTTTCCCAGATTTTTTTTTTTTTTAAATCATTTTACTGTAAAAGTAAGGCAACAAAGCCACAAACACACAGGGGTTACTAAGCATGAAAGAATATAACAAAAACATTATTAAGAAGCGAGAACATTAAATGAACAGAAATTAAGACAGAAAATAACAATTAACATTGTATTTAAATTTTTGAAGATTAAATTTGCTGGAAAGCAAGAAGCCGGAAGAAATTTCCACACATGAGAAGTGTGAGAAAAGAAACTTACCATTCAACTTTCAGTTACATCTAGCCATTTCAATTGTAAATAATGAAACCATGTCACCAATTTAATCAGTCAGTCAGTTAATTGCTATACGTGATACACGCTTGGGCAATCATGTCTCTTTTGATCCATGACTGACTAGACAGAAAACTTTCCCGCAGTAAGTTACCATTGCTTTCTGTGGTAGACTAGTTGCTAACTAACAATATAAAACCCAATCTGTCCTGTTATTCAACCCATAGCTGGTGAGAGAAGAGATGGATTAATACCTTCCCCAAGGGTATTCATGCATGTCAGTGAAATGAAAATTGACTGGAATAGTACTGCAATTAAATTCATAAAACTTAGGTACCATAAAGAAAAGTTCATCAGAACATTTATCATGAAAGTATTTATAGAAAAGGCACAGGAAAACTACATTACATCGGAGGAAAAGTGACTGAAGCTGAGATGCCAGGTCAGGACCAATGACACAGCAGATTCTTATTTAGATTTATCAAGGATCTCTAAATATATAGCAAGAGCTTTGCACATAATGAATATAAATCCAACTAGAATTGGAACTCCACTCTCTGATTTCCAATTCCAAGATGTTATCCATAACACCACTCACACATCTAAACTTACAGCTCCTGGTATTCCCGTCTTGGTACTTACTAGGCTCAGCATTGAAATAGAATCTTGTATGATAATCAATGTGAAAGGACTGTAAGCCCTAACAGACAAAGAGCTAGCAGTATTACTGAAAAGGTACTTAAAAAAAAAACAAAAAAACAAGATATCTTTAGATATGAACAGTGAAACAAGAACAATCTCCTCAAATAAAGGATTCAGTTAAATTCCCTGAAGTTTACCCAGATCAACAGGCACCCAAAGAAAACAGAATAGTCAAACCACTGAAATAAATAAAAAAATAAAACAACATTAGGCTAAATCTAAAAATGGTATTTGGTTCTTTACCAAATGAAAATTTGAAAAAAAAATAAATAAATAAATAAATAAAATAAAAATGCTATTAGTAAATTTACAATAAGACTTTATCCACATTAGATAAGTTACTTGTAGATAATGAAATCCAGATAACAGCAATTGATCAATTTGGTTTTAACAGATTATCAACCTTTTGGTAGTTATTACAAACTATCAAAAAATTCAGAATTCCAAAATGAATTCAAAAGAGTAGGTAACAGGAAATCACTCCACTTTCTCAAGAATATATAACAATTTGCAAATAATAAATAACTGGAATCTGTAGAAAACTATGATTGCCTTTCTCTTGAAGAGACATTTTGAAATAGAGGTTGACTAATAAAGTCATAACTCCAAATTTCAGCAAAAACCTTTCTGAGGTCATTTTATACATAAATAAGAAACAAATTGATTTTTAAAAAAATAATAGAAATTGGTATATTAAATAATTTCTCAGGTATAACTTCCCCATAATCCTTAATAGGTTCTCTGTTCTTCAATTGATTGGTTTACCTGCAACCAAATTTTTCTGAAATTGACTAATTGGTTTTCTTGGGCTTTTTCACGTTAAGTAGCCTTAAATGGCAGAGATTCATTGAGGAAAATTCTGGGTTGTCTTTATTTGGATATATGAACTAAAACTTTCATCACTAATTCTGACTTCCTGGAAATGGTCTAAAATGATAAAGACTGAAAATGAAAATACCCAGGAAAAAACTCAAATTAGAAATGGTCTGAGATTTTAAAGATAAAACATGGAAATGCCCACTGTATATACAGTAAAACTGACTGAAAAGGGCATGGATTGAAACTTGTCTAGAACTAAGTTCAAAAATAGTATACGTGGCAGGGAGATTTCTCAATCCAAGTCTAAGTGAGAAGACTGTTCTCTTAAAGGGCATGAATGTGCAAAAATAGCAAATGAAAACCTTTAGAGATCTCTATTATTATATTATTATTATTCACTGTTATTTATTATTGCTCTTTGACAACTTGAGTACAAATAGAACAACTTTGATCAATCATTGAATTACTAGACTACACAGGACTAAGAGAACTTAAACAAATGAAGTCCTGCATTTGATAGATTTTTTTTTAAATGATTATAATTTAACATTCCAAGAAGGAAAAAAAAAATCAAGTAAAATAAATAAATGAAAAAATTAGGCAAATTGGATTATCAAATATTCAAGATAAAAGCTAAAAAACAAAAAAAACAAAAAACAAAAAAAACAACCTATATATATATATATATATATATATATATATATATATATATTTCCAACTTGAGAACCATTTCTTGTAAACCAAACATACAAATTTCCCAGTGGGAGAAAGAAGTCGTTCTTGCCAGGGTCTGTATGACAAAATCTTTGCAGATATTCTTATACTAAGACAGATGAGAAAACAGCCTGTAAATAAACTATAGCACTAAGACATTTTTTCTATCCCAATCGATATAGACTAGAGTGTATATCCATTATGGCTAGAAGGGTAAGCAAATGGTTTAAGCTAAAGCCAGTATAACATAGAAAGAGAAAGGGAGAGAGAGGGAGGGGGAAAAAAAAAAAAAACGAAAGAAAACACTTATTAGAATTAGACTCCTTCAACATAAAAAATTATCCACAGATATAACCAGTAAACAGTCATTTAATTCTCCCTAGATATATAATTTATTTTTGCACTAGAGGGTTTTGACTCAGTCACAGCTTACAATTAACTATTAAGCTTAGTTCTAAGGTTACAGACAAAGTGCCCAATAAGATATTTTCTTGACTTTTCATTAAATCTTGAAAATCTTTGGGTAATAAGGGAAAATTAAATTTAAGTTAAATTTGATAAGGGAAAATTAAATTTCAAAATTATACTGTTTAAAGAAAGATTTCTAATCAAACATAGGTATCCAATAAAAAAATATATATGATTAACAAGAAATACTGGATTTTTTTTTTTTAAATCACCCCAAGCAACACAAAGTCACTAAGATGCAGGAGGTTATCAAGTCTGAAAGAATATGAGAATAAAAACATTAAGGAGTGAGAACAAAAGAATAAGAACTAAGAAGACCAAACGTAACAATTAACATTGCATAAGAAACAGCAACTAAGATTAAATGAGAAAAATTGTCAAGCACAACCTAGCAGCAGACCTTGCAACTGATTCAATATAATCTTTCCATTTCATTGGTTGCAAATAGAAATTTATTTATTTCTAAGACATTACTTTGTTTACATTATAGAAAAAATAAAGCTAGCAGATATGGGCTCTGAACGATTTTAACGAGGTGTGTTTTCCTCCATAAGAGTAACTGAACTTAGCTTTGCCATGAAGTCCTTCGTAGCCAAGTGTCCTGAAAGCATATGATTGTTTTCCCACCACATACAAGGAATTTAGGTTCAATTCATAATAAAGAGCTCATTTTCTATGTTAAAGATTTTCGAAAAGGCCATATTGTTCTTATTGATGAAATTATATGTATGTAGGATGTGAGGTCAAAAATATATACATATATATATATATATATATATATATATATAATTCCGTAAGGACATTATTTTAGTCTAATGAAGTTCTTTTGAAGGAAAAAAAAAATATTACATGGAATTTTGTCATTTAATTACCCACCAGTAGAAAAAGTGTTAACAAAATTTATGTCAAATACTGATGAAGGCTTCAGAATGGGAAAAAATTTTATGCTGTAAAATAGCGAAATAATTTATTCAGGTATATGAGATAATGCATTGATTAAATATGTCCATCATTGAATTATTTCATGATGGTATTATAAAACCTGACACCCTCAAAGAAAATTATCAATATGTTTATTTAGGGAAGATATGACTAGAAACTTATGATCAATTATTCCTATAAATATATCCAGAAAATTTGACCAATGTTAGTTGTTTAGTACCAATTTTATTGACAAAATGAAAATAAGTGTGTAACACATTTCAACCTTCACAAGAAGGTCAGACTAAAATGCTTTCTGTTTAGGATTGGTTTCCAGTTCTCTTTCACTAAATCCTTGCATCTTAGTGGCATTATTGCCTTGCTTGGAATGAATTGATGATAAAAATAAAAAATTAAAAAAAAAAAATTTTTTTTTTAAATGAAAAAGTAGAATATTCCCCCACCATAGGACTCGTTTCATTTTATCCTTTAAGATTTCATTGGACTAAAGCAGTGTTTCTCAACCTTTATAAGCAACAGCACACCTAGGAGCAAATAAAAATATCACAGATTACTTAGCAAAGTTTCTAAAGGGTATACATTTAAATGTTTTGAAAACAACCAGATTCTATAAAATACATACAAATTCTATACCCTCTTCTGAGTTTTACGTTCCTGGTTACCTTCCCCTCTTCAGGAAGGACTCCAATGTCCATATGCATGGGCTCGGTGTCTATGTCAGCGAACACCTCCCTCTAGCTAGGGTGACCTCCCTTGAATCCCTGGATCATTCTTTCATATGCTTCCGTCTCACTTCTAAGCTCGGTTAGCTATCTCTTCTTTCTCTACCACTCATTCTCCTCCTCCAACTGCTCGGTACTCGATAACATCTCTAATAATATCGACAAGGCCATTTCTTCACATCCATCTGCCATATATTTGTGTTTGGTGACTTTAATGCTCACCATACAAAGTGGCTTGCAAACTGTCACCAATCTTGCTGGTGTCCACACCATGAATTTTTCAATTACCCAATCTCTTATGCAAGTGGTGGATTTCCCCATGCATTTCTCCAATAACCCAAATGGAAGGGACTCACTACTAGACCTCTGCTTCACTTCCATCCCAGACTCTTGCACCGCCAAGCAGCTCTGCCCTCTCGGAAACTCTGACCACGTCGTTGTTTCCGTCAACATCGATTCCACTCCCACTCAACCCAAAAAATCCAGACTAGCAGAATATCATACTACTACCAAAGAGTAAACTAGGACTCGTTCCGCGACTTCCTGTGTGATGTCCCTTGGAACAATGTTTTTAGTCTTCCCATTGAAGACTGTGCATCAGAGGTCTCCTCTTGGGAAGGCTGGCATTGATGCTTTCATCCCAGCTTTGCCTGCAGATTCTCCACCAACTCGAAACTGGTTCATCTGGAGTTTCTACACCCAACCTCCCACCTAGAACCGAGGCTCAACTGAATGACGTCCACATTACACCCTCGCTGGTTACTAACATAATCTCAAAACTTGAGTGGAGGAGACGGAATCCCAATCATAGTCTTGAAGAAATGTACCCCCAAACTCTCCTCTGTCCTCTCTAAGCTCTACAACATCTGCCTATCTGCTTCCTGCTTTCCTACCTGTTGGAAGTCTTCTTCTGTAGTTTCTATATTTAAGAATACTGGAGAACCCTTGGACCCTGCAAATTACCGCCCTATTAGCCTTCTTCCGATCTTTGGCAAACTGTTTGAAACCATCATCAATGCCGAGGTGGTTCAGCATCTCACAGCCCACAGGCTCCTCTCGGACAAACAGTATTGTTTCTGCTTCACCAGGTCTACTGCTGATATGCTAACAGCCATCACCAAGTATATATATATATATATATATATATATATATATATATATATATATATATATATACCAGGCTCTCGACAAGAATGGCAAAGCTCGAACCATTGCCTTGGATATCTCCAAAGCGTTTGACAGAGTCTGGCATGTAGGCCTCCTATGCAAACTGCGGAGCTATGGAATAACTGGACATTTGTTTGACCTAATCCATTAATTCCTCTCTAACTGCACATTGAGGGTGGTATTAAACGAACATGCCTCACAAAACTACCCTATGAACGCGGGTATTCCTCAAGGTTCTATTTTAGGTCCTACACTTTTTCTGATTTACATTAATGATTTCCCCGATGCCATAAGATCCCAAGTAAGCATGTACGCCGATGACACCACAGTTTACTCTCGCGTCGATCAAAAATCTGGTGTGGACGACAAAGCAAAACTCGCTGCCGAGCTTGAGAAGGACCTCCAATCCATAGTGGACTGGGGTAGGAAATGGCTTGTAAATTTTAATGCTTCCAAAACGAAGCTGCTATCAATTAACTGTCATAGACACACACACACACACACACACACACACACACACACACAGAGAGCATCCAGTCAAACTCCCTGACATTTGGCTGATTCTGTCCATGCTGTGTTCTTGATCTCGGATTAACCAAAGCAGGACCGCTTATTACCACTTGATGAGGATGATCCAGACTTACGAGAGATTGGTATATAATGAAAACCAGATTTAAGACCACAATGACACAGTGTAGATTTATATAATAATTACAAGCAGGTCAAAATAAGTGACAGAAAAAAAAAAATCACAGTAAATTGTCACCTTTTTACATTTTTAAATTTTATGGATGCACATTGTTTGATTTTGCTAAGTGCAAGCAGTATAGTAGGGTCAGTTGGGAAATGTCTGTGAGGAAAAAGCCACCATGATGCAATTCCCTCCACCAGAAATATGGAAATGGCATACTGTATTGTTTGGCATTTGTACTGGAAGCTCCAATATTTAAGAGTGTTTAGGTGTCAATCTGAGGACAGTGCAGAGGATTCAGAAAGAGTTGGATGATATATCCAGTCTACTTCATGGTGTTTGGAGTGATCATTAGCAATGGCGGCATTATACTTCCATTCATCCCCACAGGGCCTCAGATTCAACACAGAAGCCTACATCAAAGGTGGGCTGCTGGAAGCCCTATGTCTGGCAACAGCTCTCTGCACCATGTCACACAAGCAGGAAAACCCAGTCATAGCTGTTAGATAATCTTTGCGACCACATCACCACTTACATCTTGCCACCTAACTCCCTAGATTGCAACCCCCATGATTATTAGGAGACATGATTGAACAGAAAACCAACAAAAAGATAGTATGGACTTGGATACAAATTTACTGTGAAAGACTCTGAAATTAGTGCACTTTCTATATATTTCTCAAGTCCTTTTGATGATGAAACACAATACAAAGAATTGTGTTCCATTTTGCTATTCAATACTGTTGTTTGTCCTAAAACTGACATTGTAGTTGATCTCTCATCCTATTTTTATTGCATAATTTTACATTCTATTTAAAGGTCATTGAATGTAAAACAATTTGACTACTGTGGTAAAAAGTAGTGAATTTGGACAACATTAAGATAGCTTTAAAATAGACTAGGAAATTACAGTGTGGCATGTAGAGAGATAATGCTGCATCTTCAATCATGAGGATGATTTCAATGAAGATAAACAAAATGTATAATAATAATAATAATAATAATAATAAAAACGTTCTTATTTGAATTTCTACCACCAATCTTGCAAATCAAATTCAGTTTCATGTTTGGGCAAAGTTTAACATATATACCAGTAAAAAGTGTGTTTTAAAAGAATTAATGTATGCTCCCTTGGCAAAAAAGGCTATTTTAAGAATTTTAATAAAACCCTAACATTTATAGATTCTTATATTTCTTGAAATTTAACAACACAAGAAAGAAATATTATTGATTTTATCTGATTGCTTACTTACAAGAATAATTATATATTTACATGTTTAAAAAACATGTGAACCAACTACAATACAGTATTTATTAATTATTATAAGTATGTAGCTAAAAACATTTCCAAATCAACATGAAAAAAAAAAAAAAAAAAAAAAATTGTCTACTAGACACACACACTTACAAATACACATTATCATCTGAATCCCACATAAACAAACTAGAATTATTATACTTACATAAAGCAATATTTAGGGTTTTTCAAGAAGGCTTGAAATATATCAACTTCAAACTTTGTATGGACACATCATCTCTCCTTGAATTAGGAAGGTCACAAATTATACTAGCATTGGTTTAAAAAGTCGAAATGCACATAAAACCTGATTAATCAATGAAAATCAAATGCAAAAATAAAAATATCAGAATTTCTTTTTCACCATATTCCATTCTCTGATGAAGCTTTAATAAAAGTTAAATGTTTTCTATTTCATATGTATGTTTCTGAGATGGACCTATTCTGAGATTGTCATATTCATATTTCAGATATTGTATACTCTGACCTCTTGACCCAAAGAAGTGTGAGTTCAATACCTGACCACAGCAGAGGTGAATAAAAACTTTTAGAGTTGAGTTACTAAAGGAATATAATTGACACTGAGATATCCAGAAAAGGTATAACATGTGGAACTAGAACAATCTACCTCAGTGGACAAAAAGTTTTCAGTTCGAAATTCTAACGTATATTACATGAAGAAGGCTGGAGCATACAACAGCCGAAATATCATGAATATGACGAAGACAACAGTCTGAACAATGTAAATAGTGTAAATATGTTTCCTACTTGTTCTTTACCTTATCATTACTTCATATTATGTAAACATTTCAACAATATACCGTTTTTGTTGTAATTTTAATAAATTTTTCTAATTGTCTAATGACAATTTACATTAACTTACTTAGAAGAGAAGTAAAGTGAGATTTGTTATCAGCCAGTACAGTCCAAAGAGCACAGTCTGAGATATCACAGAAAAATTGTATTAAAATAAGAATTAGTTTCTTTTCATTGAAACAATCAGATGAATAACATTCATTAATTGAATTTTGTAGACAAGATATTTTCATTATTAACTTTTAAAATCCACTCAAGATAGAAAGTTACAAAATAAAAGTCACTATGATGATATGTAAAGAAAACAACAGTTGACTCTAGATATTTGAACAGGCAAAGATTATATCGATCAGGGAAGCATATTCTTGGGAGTCAGTTCCACAAAGTAGTGGTCCATGGGAAGAAGCTGTTTAAGTTGAATTTACAACTCACAAAATGGAATACAAAGGAAATGAGGGTAGTTTGCTACATGTGCAGGTCTTAGCTGTGAAAATTGGAACAGGTAGAACTAAGAAACGTAGTTTATCTAAACTAGTTTCATGGGAAGCAAGTGGCCTGCAACGTTTTGTCTCTGAAGAAAGTGTTGTAAGGTGGAAAATAATGTAATCCATGAGGACATGGAGACATTTTTTAACTATTGAGACTGGAAAGTCAAGACTAGGCAGCTCCTGCCCATATATGGCAGCAGAACTCCATTTTTAACCCGGGGTACCTGCCCTGATATGGATGTTGCTTAGTGATTAAGTATTTATAGGAAAATCTAGTTATGTAGCTACATAACATTAGATTTAATATTTTCAGTCTAAATTTCTAGAAAGAGGAGTTATCTTTTGTGAAGTAGGAGGTGCATCGTGGTGCAGTGGATATTGGCTCGGAACGTGAAATCGGAGAGCTAGGTTTGAATTCTAGTCAAATTAGTTTCATCCACTTACACAGAAATACCCTTGGGAAAGGGTATCAATCTGTGATCTCTTCTCCCTCCAGCTATAGGTTGAATTGCAGGACAGATTGGGTTCTATAGCCTTGGCTGGCAACCAGTCTATTACAGAAAGTAACGAAAACCTACTGCAGGAAAATCTTCTGCCTAAGCGTGTATCATGTATGGTAATTAACTGACTGACTATTTAAACATGGACCATTGTCTTCATCTTTGTCATTATCAAAATGTTTCAGCTTTTGTGTCCTCCAACCTTCATAAGATATATATCAATCTGGGTAATATACAGGAAATTCCAAGCTGAGCACTTTATTTAATTTACAGGGGTACACTGTTCTTGTTCCACTACCCATGTCTAGGGATATCTCATCTACTTAATTTTAGTAATGCTCAGTTATTGTTTCTTATGGAACAATAGTCTAGTGGATTAAAGTGTTGGTTTAAGAATTTGGCATCATAGTAATTGTGAGTTCAATCCTTGCACCAAGCAGTGTGCACTTGGACTCAATGGAATAGGGTTGAGCAATACTACATAAGAACTAGACAAGATTTTCCTAGACATGGGTGGTTGAAATGAAAAGAGCTTAAGATTAAATAAAGGGTTCAGTTTAGAGTTTCTTGTAGGCCACTCTAAGATTAATATACATCTGGATGAAGGCCAGAGAGCACAACAGCCAAAATGTTCTGATAACAACAAAGAGAAGGATAACAGTCCACATGTAAATAAAGATTTGATATGAAAAAAATGAAAAAAAAAACTGACTAATTGAACAAACTTTTTTTTTCTTCTTGGAAAGATCTTTTTTTGTATAAAGAACTTCAACATTCCTTGTACAGGGGAATATAATTCATACACAAGAAAGCACTTTTCAAGCAAACAAAAAAAAAAAAAAAAAAAAAAACGGGCCTTAACATCTCTTCAAGAAGTTGATGTGTGATGGTTTCAATTTTTTTCTCTAATTTCCAGTCATGTCCCCAGTTTCATTTGAACACTATCTTAAAAAAAAAGCTAACAAATACCATTTTCAATTGCAGATATCATTTACCATACCAGATATTTCTCATGTTTTCTTAAATGACTTTAAGGAACAGCTGGTTTCTCTCTTACAATATAGTGTTATACTATTAGTGCTCATTTATATGGGAAGTTATAAAAGCAAATATTTTTCAAACTACACTTTATATATATTGTGGAATAAAGGGGAGTAGATTTTTCTAAGCAAGATGGAATAAATGAGAGGGTTGAAAAAAAATCTGATGTGGTGGTAAGGATTAGTTTAGAATTTTGTTTAAATGAAAGAAGGGTATGTAAACATACAAATTATTTAGTTTTAAATAATTTTCTTCTATATGAAAATTTTTACGACAAATAAATATAAACCTTACAAAATATTTTCTATCATCATTCATTTGTTATTCTCTTGTTCACAGATCATCATGCATTGTTGCATATGGTTGTGAAATGATTGCATAAAGGCATGAATAACATCAGTTTCACAACTGTCAAGCACTTATTTCATTCTGTCAAAGGAATACCACATTCTTGTTTACTTCTTACAAGGAATTTTTTTTTCAGTTTATTACCAACCATTTATTTAAAAATGAAATATATTTCAGATTATAAGAATAATACTATTTTACAAGTGAATATTATATTGACATTTTTTTTAAGAATAAGAATGATTTTCTTCTCAAAATAAGTCCTATTTAACCTATAGCTGGGGGGATAGAAATGGATTATTACATTCTCCAAATGTATTTGAGCATAAGCAAATGTAATGAACTCAACTGGAATTTGAACCCAATTATCTGATTTTTTCTTCATTACACTACCTACACATCAATCAAGTTTGAATAAAGTCAGTTTTGTAAATGTAATGGATTTTTTTTTTAGAATTGAAATTATTTCTTGGAAATTTCCACAAAAATAAGCGAGAGTAGAGTTGGAATAAAAATAGGATCTAATTTAATTTATATATATATTAGGGGGGGGGATATACAATCTAGTAAGTAGGTTGCAAAGAATGGTAACATTACTGAGAACCTTGATATTGTAATGTCTACAAATTCCTTCATTATCTGTTCACCCTTACTCCTTCAATACAATATACTTGCTATTGTTTCTGAAAAATACTTTATGAAAATCAGTTACAGGTAACAAGGACGTTGAACCCAATATTATCAGACACTTTTATCGCCTGGTTCACACTCCACCCATGTCTATTGAACAGGTGAAGAGGCCCATCCCCTGTTTCCTGTTTAGGATGTGGTTCCTGGCTTTCTTTTTTTCCAATCATTCTACTCTTAAGTAGCCCCATGCGCATCAGTGGCATCACCGCCTTGCTTGGGGTGATATGAAAAAAAAAAACCCTGTTCAATCACTTCAACTGTTTTGCTCTGACAGTGGATGGCACCACTCATAACAAACTCACTCTTTCCTCTTTATCTAAAGATAGCGAGAATGATTGAAGTGGGACAGCCGTTCAAAGTGAGTGACCAGGCTGGAAAAAAAATAAAAAGACCTTAACTTTTCAACCCAGTTAACTTTTGCCCCTACTTGATTGTTTTTTTTATTTTGTCTGATTAATTGATATCAAAGGAGGAAGTCAACATGAAAGGCCATTGTTATCAAAGAAGGAAATGCTGTTATTGACTTAGTGCCAACTAAACATTAGCAAATCCTTGCCAGTAATCTCGCAACATTAAGCATCAAATATTAATTTTGTCCTAAAGAGTATAAGCATCTTAAATTCAAAAGCTCTACAAGTGATTATGTGATTTAAAATAACATATTTATAATAAAAAGCACTTAATAGATGGATAATTATTAGCATTTTTTTAAAAATTCTTTTCAAGGATAGTTACAGAAATTTAAATTTTCTTTTTTTTTTTTTTTTTTTATATTTAAGAACAAATGAATTTTGTTGGGAACTTGTTAAAGGACTCCTTAAGACTAAAGTTCATGACAGTTCCTATTTATAAAATTTATATAAGAATTATTTGCAGATAAATCAAACAAAGTGCTTCATAATTAACCAAAAATCCAACTACATTTAAAATTCAAAGTTAGCTTTAGTTGTGCTACTAATCTGTAAACAAGAGTCTTATTTTAAATCTTATAATACACTTGATGCTTCTATGTGCCATATCCCTTTAAGATGTATGCAATCATGGCTCTCCACAATTTCCTGACCTTTATAGCTCTTAATAACTTTTAGTCTC
This sequence comes from Ascarosepion bandense, assembly GCA_037127315.1. Lineage (NCBI taxonomy): Eukaryota > Metazoa > Mollusca > Cephalopoda > Sepiida > Sepiidae > Ascarosepion > Ascarosepion bandense. Next base: position 94,712 of record JBBBDQ010029152.1, on the reverse strand, counting down.
TCCTAAACCTATCCCTGCCATCCATTTTACTCAAACTCACTAGGTAAGTTACGCATAGTTTCTTTCTTTATTATGCACCCTAAAATAAAGATTCTCTCTTTATGATGTTAAGAATATTTTGTTTGCATTTGCTCTAAAACTTTGTCATTACTCATGTTTGGTCCATGGTATTCTCAGCATCCTTATGTAGGACCACATTTTTATTGTTTGAAGTTTCTTCATCTGTGATAGGATTTATATTACATACGTTAAGTACTCTTTCCTTTGTCTCTAATAAAACTGTTCTATTTCTTAATACTATGCTTACATTATGAAGGTATCTTTTGGTATTCAATGTGCCTTCTGATTTCAGTGACACACTTTCTGTATTTTGTTAAAACACTTCCCAGATATTTAAATTTTTGCATTTGTTTGATTTTGGTATTTTCAAGTTGTAATTTGCATGTTAAATTATTCCTTTTGTTAATAACCATGAATTCTGCCTTCTTACAATTAATGTTTAGTCCTTTCTTCTTGCTTTTCTTCACCACCTTCTGTAGAAGTTCTTGCCATTTCCTTTCTGTTATCAACACTGTGTCATCTGCATATATTATATTAAGATTGTTGCTTCCAATAATGCATTCTGTTGGAACTTCGAATTCTCTCAGTATACTGTATAGATTGAATAAGTCTGGTTGGAAGAACCCCTCCTTGTCTTACACCCCATTCTATTTTTTAAAATTTACTGAATTCATTTTCTTTCTGCCAGTATAGTTTCTGGATTCTTCTAATACAAGAGTGTCCATGTGGTAAAAAAAACAACAGCAAAAGATATGCCAGCTAAAATATATATATATATATATATATATATATATATAATATATATATACTGATGTACCTACTAGTGAGTACCTTATATTAAGACATAAAAAAAAAAAAATATCCCTGCCCCCGAGTATGACAGAAGGGTATATCTCAAAAATGCACAACGGTCTTTGTTATAATAGTGTGTGTGTGTGTGTGTATTGTAATTTTGTTATTACAATGGTTTACAAAAGCAAAATATCACTCCAAAAAAATTTTCATGTTTCAGAACAACACTGTTTCTCTTCAGGTGATATGTTAAGATAAATGATAAAAATGATTTATCTTTAAAATATAAAATGAATTCATGGCTATTTAGAAAATTAGGGAGTGGTAGTTGGAGAAAATGCTTTAGGTGTGTTAATATCATTCAATTAAAATTGAGAATTGTGTAACCATGGAGATTTAATATTTGGGTTATGAAACTTTTATTGTGTACTGATGTAATATAACATCAAATGAAAACCCAACTATTAAAAAAGTTTACATCAGATCTACTAAGAACACTTTTAAACAATGCTGGTATATGCACTTACCTTCCTTTAAAAACAATACGTACTGAAACCAAACATCCCTTTCTGTGTATTTTTGGAAAGAAAAAGACACAAAGAAAACCCCCAAAGTAAAATGGAAAATTCTGGAAAAAAAAAAAAAGAATTTGTAAGTCGATCTATGACATCTGCCCTTTGTGTCTGAGTGAAAAGCTGCAGATTTTAAGGTTCCCTAAAAATGGTGAACTATTGAACCATAGAGATGAACTGATTGTTTTATGTAAACATCAAAAATATTTTTCGTTAAAATTTAATTCATCATAATGTATCGTTTATAACTTGTGCTCCAATATAACTTAAAAATTACAATTGAATTTACTAAAATAAATGGTCCACAAAATACTAGTTGGTTTTCTTAACTACAATATATCTTGGTATACAAAAATTATTCAGTTCAAATTCCAACCTAAAAAAAATTTACAGAGCCTTAAAGAAAAAAAAAAAAAGTTCAGCCTGCTGTCCATTTAAATAATGCATGTTCCCACAATGTATCTTACCCAAACAAAATAATTCTATTTCAATTTACTGAAAAACTACAATGTTTCCTTTTTTCATTTATAACTTATGCTCTAATATAACTTAAAAATTAATTATTTTACTAAAATAAAAGACCCACACAATACTTAAGTTTTCTTAACTACAATATACTTTAATATACCATAATTATTTAATCATAATTATAACAAACATTCCAGTCCCTGTTTCATGAAGTAGTTTAAAAAAAATAAAAAAAATAAAAAATAAATAAATTAAAAAATCCAACTTGCTGTTTATTAACTATTTAGGTATTGTGTGGTCCCACTATGTACCTTAATCAGACAAAATAATTTTCTTTAAAATTTAATTAATTACAATGTTTCATTTATAAGTTATACTCTAACATAATTAAAAAAATAAAAATTATTTTAGTAAAATAAATGACACACACAATGCTTAATTGTTGTTCTTAATACAATATAGCTAAGTATATCATAATTATTTAATCCTAATCTTAACTTTCAAGCCCCTTTACTCAGAGATAGTAGTTAAAAAAAATTAAAAAATCCAACCTCCTGTCTACCCATTTTTAAAAAATCTAAGGTCTCACTATGTATCTTATCCAGACAAAATTAAAAAGTGACTTGTCTAGATCCAAGCCATCCTGCCCCCTTTCATAACCCAAATATTAAATCTCGATGGTTACATAATTCTCAATTTTGATTGAACAATACTGACACACCTAAAGCATTTTTCCAACTACCACTCTCTAATTTTCGAAATAACCATGAATCCATCTTATATTTTAAAAATTAAATCATTTTCACCATTTTTTTTTTAACATATCACCTGAAGAGGAACAGTATTGTTCTGAAACATGAAAATTTTTGTGTAGTGATATTATGCTTTTATAAACCATCGTAATAACAAAATAACAATATTAAGTTCTACTCTCTATCGAGCACTCTTTAAAAGTAAATGCTTGAACGGTGGGTTTTTAATCTACGTATTCTTTCAATTTTTTCTAATATATATATATATATATATATATATATATATTCTTCACTACTTGACAACGTAATTATCATAAAAAATAAAATAAGGCACTATTAAAGAGCAAACACACAAGAAGATTTATAACTTGGTCATAAAGTTTAATAACTGGGAGTAAAGAGAATGAACTGAGCCAACGCTGCCTCCCTATCATATCTCTCTATGAGTGTGACAGGTGGGATAAAATTCATTTCATCACTTGACATGTGTGCACAATACTTGTTATGATTTTAAACAAAATGTATTTCATCACTTTCATTCACACATACTAACATTACCAACATATACACACTTAATTCGTCTATAGTTTAAATACGCTTTACACACATTATTTTCGCTTACATATACTTACATTCATAACAAACATGTTTTTATTATGCATAGGTACACACACTTAGACAAGTTTTTCTTCCACCTTTAATATTCATCCATTGCTTTATCACATGTGACATGTATTTAACCAATAAAACTATATCTCAATCAACATACTATCTCTTAGATTTTTAAATCTTTCACCTTTAATGAATCTCTGAAGAAGCTTGTTAAAGTGATACATTTTTTTTTAAATCATATCACCCCGAGCAAGGTGGTAATGCCACTGATGTGCAGGGGGCGACATAAAAGTGAAAAGATTGGAAAAAAGAAAGCTGGAAACCACATCCTAAACAGGGAACAAGGGATGAGCCTCTAGATTAAAGACTTTTTCCTATTTGTTCTTTAATTATTCTATTCATCTTGTTGGATTCCTATATATATATATATATATATATATATATATATATATGAAATGAATTGTTTGAACATTATTTTTTATCAATACTCATATTTAAGTAGATATTCTGTTTTTTAATTAAATAGTATTATATATTTACATCTACTGGCCTGATTATTTACGATAAATTGTTATTATGAAAATGTGTGCCATTTGGCAGAATTCGAACCTGTGACCCCTATTTACATAGGGGTTGCAGGTTCGATAAAAAAATAATGTTCAAACAATTCATTTCAAATTGTCGGTTGTTTATAACCAAGTTTCATTAAAATTTGTTAATTTCTGTAATATATATATATATATATATATATATATATATATATATAATTACGTTAGAACATGTACAAACTACTACAAAATTGTACATTTTGTTTCGACATTGAAAGAACAAAAACATTTAAAAAAAAAATTTTTCTTTAAAGAACAACACTTCCCTTCATTTTTTAAGTTTTTTTTTTTATAAAACAGCCAAACTTTTCAAAATATATTTCAAAAGAGTAAAAATATAAATAGATAAAAGACAGGTTTTAATAACATTATTTTGAAAATATAAAAATAATTTACTTAAATGTCCTCAAATTCAGAGTTATTTGGAGCATAAAGACTAAGAACACAAATAAAAGAAAAGTTTCACCTACTGAATACTGAAATATCTTTGTACAATTCATTAATTTTTACAAATAACCTGCCATGGAAAACAAATATATTTGTTTATGGGGAAGGGATCTGTGCCCCTTCAGTCATCTAATGGGCTTACAGTCACCGTAATCTATGATTTGAGCATACTGCCCTTGCTCAACAAACTATTATGTTAAATTTTATATACTTCCTTACAGTCAGTCAGTTAAGTGCCATACGTGAAACATGCTTGGGCGATCATGTCTCGAAAGAGACATGACTAACTAGGCAGAGGATTATCCAGCAGTAGGTTGCCATTGCTTTCTGCAGTAGACTGGTTGCCGACCAAGGCTATAGAACCCAATCTGTCCTGTTATTTAACCCATAACTGGAAGGAAGAGACAGATTAATACCTTTCCCAAGAGTATTTGCACGTAAGTGAATGCAATGAATTCAACTGGAATTCAAAGTCAGCTCCCAGATTTCTCGTTCCAAACAACTTGGAAAAATTGAATTTAATAATAAAGAGAAAAAGAAATTTTAAGATTAATCTTTTTTTGCATAAAACAATATCTATGAAACTGTTCATTTTCTAAAAGATTTTTCAATCCTTAGCCTTTGTGCCCACAATAAGAAAAAAATAATGGTGAGTCAAAAGGTCAGTTTTCCCTTGACACCACTTATTGTTTTAAAAAGTGATGATTAAAATTGTAATAAAACCTTTAATAATTTAGTAAATGTTTATACATTTATGAATAAAAAATTGTTTTTATATTTCTTTATAAATTGAAAAATGATAAGTATTAGTTTTAATACAATTGTATTTTTAGAATGTTATAAGTACATTAATCTTGTAAATAAACAATCTAATAAGTAGTGCTTCATATTTTTCTTGTAAATTCTCAAAAAAAATTGTATAAACTCAGTTTCATCATATTTTTAAACTTTATTGCAACTGCAAAAAATATCAAGGTTTAAATTTAGCCTTATTTGTCTAACTAAACCCTAACTAGCAGGTGCCTTATATTAAATATGTTCTTCAGCCAGTCAGTTAAGTGTCATACGTGATACACACTTGGGCGATCACATCTCAAAAGAGACATGACTAAGCAGAAGATTTTCCCGCAGTAGACAGATTGCCAACCAAAGCTGTAGAACCCAATCTGTTCTGCAATTTGAAAGAGACAAATTAACACCTTTCCCATGGGTGTATGTGCATAAGTGAATGCAACGACTTCAAATGGAATTTGAACTTGGGTTTTCCAATTTCTTATTCCAAGCAGATATCCATTGCACCACAATGAATATTAATATGTGCTTACAACTTGAAAAAAATCAATTTCAATCAAGAAAACAAAACAATTCCTATTTCAACTGAGCAAACTATTTCCAAGTAATATTTCAATTATGTACAAAGTTGGAAAAAAAAACAAAAAAAAAACACACGCCCAAGGGAGATAACTTCAAGTCAATTAACTTAATTCTAAAGCAATTTTCCTAAGTTTTAAGAAAATAAAGTAATGAACAGAAATGAATACTTTTTGAAAATAATTATTATATAAACTCTCTGTGGGCACACAGCTGAAAGGTTAAATCATTAGTGTTCCAGCCAAGAGATCCAGATTCAGATCTTACCATAGTCAACTTGTCAAGGAAACGACTTCTTGATAATATCAGCCTGGGAGACAATTCCAGTATGTGACACCATTAGTGAATTCCTAAAACCAAAACAATTTGTAAGTGAAACTGAGTAGATGAAACTATTTGAAGGCAGTTGATGGCTGTGCTAGCACAAAGTTACAAGTCATTGTGACAGAGTGTTTTGAACATACTGGCAGTGTACAAATTGGTGATCTCACCAGATTGTGTGCTCTCTCTCTTTCTCTGAAAATTTAACCATGGTTTGATTGGATTAGCTACCCACACTAGCAGACAGACATACCCAGATACGAGCAACCAGCTATAAAATATAAACTAACCTGAAAATAATTTGCATTTTAGAGAGTTAAAAGCCAAAACTAAAACAGGTTCCTTTTAGTCGTATAGGAAAGAAAAAAAAAGAATCATAAAAATCTTCATCCTTATAAAATGCAGATTCTTTGAAGCTCAGGTTGCAGAAAGTTAAACAACACTGATATAAATATTTTATATATTTAGCTTAGCAATATAGCCACAGAAGTGGGGCACCCAGTGAAGATCTACACCACTACATGATCAATACAACAATGATTACTAAAAAAAGATAAAATTTACAACCACGGAAGAGAAAATATCTTAAAAGTAAACTGGTTTGTTGGGTGTCATTTTTCATCAACAAATTACAAGCAGGTTAATTAGTGAAATTTCCAAAGACCTTTTTGCAGAAGCCAAACACAGCCAAACAAATGTGAAAATTTAACCTACTTGTTTTAACTTTCACAGCCAATGTTCTTGTCTAATGCAAAAGGGTTTAGGGATAAGTTGCATAAAAACGAGTCTCTTTTGATTCTTATAACTATAAGCATGACAGTTACTGAGTACATGTGTTTTGAGTAAACAACTTTTTTCTTTTTTTTTTTAACAACTGAAATTACTATCAACCAACCTACAGACCAAGACATCCTACTGAAGAATATCTACTTCCCAACAGAAATCAGGGAAACTAATTTTAAGCGAAGGATATGTCTTACCATTAAGCTACAAGAAACTAATACAACAAAGGAAGGCTGAATTAGTCTATTGAAGAAATGCACATCTCAAAGGAGGTGGGGAAGTTTTCCAAAGTTTATATCTGGTAACTTTATTTTCATATCCAAAATGAAAACAACCTAACTTAAGAAATTAACCCAATATTATTTTTTACTACAATAAGCATTATTTTTAGCAGGTATATGCATTTGGGTAGACATATCTGTTTGAAAAAAATGTAGTGCAATTAATATATAGAGATAAAGGATGTGATTTAAAAAAGAATAAAATTATATAAAATAACATTCACAGTAATAATTATCTGATTAAAAAAAAAAAAATCAACAATTGCTAAAAAATACTCTTGATTATCTAAAACCTAATTTATTTAAACTATTTTTTTTAACTATTGCCATTACTTTTCAATCATGTTTCTGAACAAGTTTGCAAACATTTGAGTTTTTAACCTATAGGGCTAGATTGTTTTCATTCCACTGTTCAGGTTTAGGGTTTTTTTGCCTTGTTCTTTTTCAAAACATTAAGACACCAAGTCCTAGACTCAGAATGAAAACACCAAATTCACAAACCAATGCTTTAATTCCTTGGTTTGTGAATTTGGTGAGAGAGTAATAGCAAGTTCAATCCCTGGGCTGGGTAGTACACACTTAAACTCAGTAAAAACAGAGCAAACAATAGCTTAGTTGCTTTTTATGACTAAAGACAGAAGAGCAGTACTAAAAAGCCATCCCTAGACATAGACAGTGTAATAAGAAAATGTATATATGTAGACTAAATAGAGCTCAGTTTGAAATTCTCTGAAGATTACCTAAATCAGCAGACACCTTTAGAAGGTAGAGAGCACAATGGTTGAAATGTCAGGATAACAAAAAAAAAATGAGGACATTAGTTTAAATGTAAACTAGCAGTATAGCCCGGCGTTGCTCAGGTGTAATGAAAGCTTTAAAACTAATCTATGGTCCTGGAGCTCAGACTCCAGGGACATTGGCACGAAAGACTAAAAAGCAATAGTTGTTTCCAGTTAAAGTGAAACCGTAGACTGAAAGAAAAATGAATGGATGTAAGTCAAATTTTGATTTCCTGGTATCGATATCAAATAAGTTTTTCTCGTCGTAAACTGAATTTTGAAGGCTAAATAATTCCTGAGTAAATGGTATCATGGCTGAGACTAAGAACTACAATTATACTTACTTAGAGCCAAACCAGAAGCAAAGACTAAAATAAAAGGGCTGAAAAAAAATAGACATACAGGCAGATAAACAGACACACACACAAACATCTTACCTTTTTTATATATAATCGATTTTCTGTACTATTGTAAGAACTACAGCCTTGAAACTTCTGAATATCATTTCTTATATCTTTGTCTATGAGCGTATCAAATTTGATTAAAATCGGATCACTCCTATAACCTGATTTTTTTAAATTATCGATTTGATATTTATCAGGGGTACCTCGACACAAAATCTAGCTAAGAACACTTGCAGGCGCTTATAAAACAACTGTGTAAATTTTCAAGAAAATCGGTAATCAGTATAGGTAACGGGTACACACACACACAAAGTTCCATTTATAAATAAGTTTAGATTATGATGTCATGAAAATACTAAGAAAAAGAAATATCATGCACATTTCAATTATTTTGAAACTCCTATAACAGTAATAAATATTGTTAGTGCATTCCTAAAAACTAATGTTATAAATGGAAAAATAACAGTGTTTTATCAAACACATTGTTTCTTTATGTTTGATTTTTGATGAAACATAGAAGATATACATGATCAGATTTTGTATGTTTTGTTTTTTCAACTCTACAGAAAATGTCAACCATTGTCAAATTTTGAAAGCTGTACATACCATATCAGAAATGCTATGCACACCAGAAAATAGATGAAAGGCTCATTCAACAAAATGCATAACATTCAAATTTTAAAAATATTAAAAGACAAATCTAATACTCAAGATTTTCCCATCAATTTAGTACAGGAAAACATAGGAAGTTTCTTTCTAGAGAATCTTAGCTGAGAAGCTCAGGATGATTCGATTTAGAATAACCCATATATAAAGAAAAAAGACAGAAAATCAGAAACAGCAGTGAATTGCTGAAATCTCCTGAAGAGTGGATTGAACAATTACAAAGAAGTTAATCTATAAAACTCTTGAGTTGAAGTGCTGAATATAGTATCAATCGGCTAAGTGACAAATTTTATTTGTATTAATCCTATATGTCTCACAATTTATGGAAGATGTCTGAAATATGTAATGGCTAAGAGTGTTGGTTTTTTTCAACTGGTGCCAGTAATCCAAGTTTGATACCAGAATTTTGAAAGCTGAACTGCCGAGCATGACAGGTCCTCCCTAATCGGAAGACTAAATTCCCTGCTCCTAATATGGTCTCAACTAAAGGGTTGATGGTTTTTTTTTTTTTTACAGCTTAACTATTTCTGGGTTATTAAAAGCTGGAAAATAATTTGGATTATAATTTTTATTCTTGTTAGTGAAAACTGCATTAACAGCTTTTTAAGAACAACATTGATTTTTCCAGATACAAGTATTACTATTTAGCCCATAACTGGGAGAGGAGATGGATTCATACGTTTCTCAATGGTATTTCAATGTAAGTGAATGTAATGAACATGAACGAAATTTGAACCGACCTTCAAGTTCTCATTCTGAAACATTATACATTACACCACCTGCACATCCATGGTCTTGGACAAGGCTAAACTTAGTAAACCTAAATTATTCAGAGTATCACTTTTAGTGTAATTTTTATTAATTTAGTATATTTAACATTTATATTACTTATCAATTGAAGATTTCACAACTGCAGAGATGAAATGAAGAACAAACCTACAAAAAAAAAAAAATTAAAAAATATCATAGTACTTTCAGATTCAAAACTAAAAATAAATTGGTTAGATAGAAAAAAAATAGTTAAAGTAAAATCTAAGGGTGTTAGTTCAGGATTTAGTCTACAGTCGCCAGGGTAAAATGAACTGATATCACCCAATCATTGCATCTTCTATGCTTTAAAAAGTCATACCAGCATAAATATTAATGGATAACTTTGTGACTTTAGTTACCACATTTCAATTTCCCCATAATGACAGTTTTTTTTCCAAAGTAGTGATGAATTTTTACCTTAGCAGAGACCACATATTTTTTTTTAATAAGATTTCTTGAATATTCAGGCTGGTAGATGAAAATAAATATATTGTTTAATAAATAGAGAATCTACTGAAATATGGGTATCCACTAAAAATACCATTAGGCAATTATATATATATATATATATATATATATATATATATATATACACATACATACATACATACATACACACACAATATGCCCACACAGTCTTAACAGCTGACGACTAAATTTTATCTAAACATATGTTTTACATTTTAAGAACAAAAATACACAACATCTAAAGTAAAGAAATGGAAAAGAGAAGAGAAAAGGTACATTTATGTGTGTTATGGGCATATTAGTGATTATGATGCTCTCTGGAACTTCATTAATTTCTTCCAAAACAGAATTGAAAGACTGACAGAAATGAAAAGTTCCAGAAAGCATTATAATTGCTTTTATAGCTCTATATTGTATATCGAACACTGCTTTAAATTAATATTTTGAACATTGTCAATTTTTTTTCTTTGTTCCTTATTCACTTGAAGATATATATATATATATATATATAGTCATTCGCAGACAGATCTGTTTTGCTGTATCACAGCTCATCAGTACAGTTAGACATTTGATTGCTTTTACCCAGGATTGAAACCCGACCAAATTGATTTTGGTCAGCAATTCTACCTCCAAGCTATGGGCGCTTGGTAGAAGGAGACATACTTTTAGCATATGATATACCATGTATACATACACCAGTAGTTAGAATGTTATAATTCATTACGGAATGAACAATGTGTGTATATATATATATATATATACACACACACACATACATACATACACAAAATTTCACTCAGAAGGCTTTTGTCAACCCGTAGTATGGTTTTCAAACACTTTCCTATGATGGGATCACTTCCTCAAAACTGATAACATCCAGAAATCATATTCCTGACAAATCGACATTGGTGAAATTCAAATCCAGGCTTTATGGTCAGAAGGTGAATGTTTAACCACTTGGCCACATACGCACACACACTTTACATATTTTTAAGAGAAAAAAAAGTGAAAAAGAATCCCTGGAAATTGTAAGTCCCCCTCACTCCTCTTTTTTTTTTTAAACCCAGGTATTAATACAAATGCACTTTCTTGATAAGATATACCTACCATATAAGCAGATTTTGTAAACTTTGAAGTAGAACAGATACCTACAAACCTAGACTATATTTTTGACAGACAATGCACTAAAATACTTACGAAGTACATTAAAATATTTAAGGCTTCAAAATTTTATAATAACTAAGACATAAATCAATAAAATGTCATAAGCTACTATATTTACCAACCTACAAAATATATTAAATAAAGACATTTTTTTTAGACTACTATCTACCATAACTTGTCCTGACCTTTTAGTTGTACATTTAAAAGATTCACTGTCTCCAATTGATAATTCCAGTGCACTGGACAATGTGATATTTGAGTAGTTAAAAAGAAAGCCTACAAACATTGTAATTTAAATTAGAATGAATCTCATAATAATCTAAGATGGAATATGATGCCTCATTATTAGGTAATAGTTACAAAACTGGTTGCACAGATAAAATGATTTGAATACTAGATCAGCATCCAATATTTATAGCCTTGTGTCAAACTGTTCCTCAGTGCAACCAGTTCAGACTATCTCAACTTATTTATAAATGGAACTGTGTGTGTGTGTGTGTTACCTATAGACTCCAAAACGGCTAAACCGATTTTCTTGAAAATTTACACAGTTGTACTATAAGCGTCTGCGAGTGTTCTTAGCTAGGTTTTGTGTCGAGGTACCCCCTGATAAATATCAAAAATCGATAATCAAAAAAATCGGGTTATAGAAGGAGTGGTCCGATTTTAATCAAATTTGATACACTCATAGACAAAAATATAAGAACCGATATTCAGAAGTTTCAAGGTTGCAGTTCTTACAATAGTGCAGAAAATTTGATACCGATACAAGGAAATCAAAATTTGACTTACATCCATTCATTTTTCTTTCAGTCTACGGTTTCGCTTTAACTGGAAACAACTATTGATTTTTAGTCTTTCGTGCCAACATCCAAAGAGTCTGAGCTCCAGGACCATGGATTATTTTTAAAGCTTTCATTACACCCGAGCAACGCCAGGCTATACTGCAAGTTACAGCTAAGACCTACTTTGTCATGCCTACAGAGTTGAATCACCCTCTATTCCCCATGTACTCAATTAGTAAGAAATAGGTTCCACTCACAGATTCTTTCCAAGAACCACAACAATCTCATCAAGGATGTGGAAAAGAGTTGAAGTGACTGAAATGTGGTTCTACAGAAGGCTGTTGAGGATACCATGGATGAAACGTGAGCAATGGCAAGGTTTTGGAGAGGATGGAAATGAAAAGAGAAACTTATACTTAAAATCAAGAAAAGACAGCTGAAATTTCTGAGAACTGTAATGAGGAAGCAGGGCTTGGAGAATCTGATACTCAGAAGACAATGAAAGAAAGACAGGGGAAGCAATGTACAACATATTTGATGGGATTGCGCAAACAAATGGCAAAGCAGGGTTTGGTAACAAGAGAAAAGATGTCAAGAGCTACAAGGGATAGTGAGATGTGGAAGGCCATCATTGCCTCTGTCCTGAAGGGACACGGCACATAAAACAACAACTATTACTTTGCAAACAAATGTAACAAACATACCAAATTAATGAAATGGTTTACAGCTTCTCTAGATATTAAAGTGAAAAGTTGTGGCCTATCATTAAAAGATTTATATGAGAACACATAACATTCAAGTCAGTTGAAGAGAAATTAAAATGAGGGGTTATGTCCCAAAATACTATCCAACCATAATTGGATAAGCAATTATTTTGTTGATGTAAATAAATGAAGCTGTCAAAGTATTAAATATATTTCATGTAAAAGTTAAAAACATCTAAGTTTGAATTAATTTTGATACAAAAATGTTTTGCATTTTAAAAATATAGTAATGTCTGAAGTTTGATAAATTTCAATAATTTGAAACTTTAAATTGTCTTTAAAAAAAATGAGAAATGATTCCACAATTCTTGTTATTTCATCTTAGATTTCAGTCAATTTGTTCTGCATATGTACAATTTATTTGTTGCTGCCTTTCACCCCACTATCATAAATGGTTCTAGAGTTACTATCAAATGACCCTTGCAATTACATGTACCAAGTGACTCAACACATGCACAAAATACTTACAGTATCATTTGTCAGTTATGAAAGGCCTTCATGGATGCCGGATATAAACCAAAACTAGCAGAACTAAATTTAAATTTATTCTACAGCTCAAGAAAACTGATAATTCTTAAACTAGAAATGAAATTTTCATAATAAAATAAACAAGGATTGCAGATTATGAAAACTGATTAATAGTCACAAAAAAATAAAAGCCAATGAACAATTGTCAATTCGTGATATGACCAGTTACTGAATAACAGCAGATTAATTGGTATGAGCCTCGTATCAAAACAGCATTGAATTTTAATACTAGGTTTTGCTGAAAAGGCTAAAATATTGATCAGAATTGATTTTATTTTTAAAACAAGATTACTGCCAAGTAAATTCATATAGCTGAGAGATATGTTTTACAAAGAATTGCTTTAAGATTACTCAAAATAAATTTTAGAACAATCTTCCATTAAATTTTTAAACACTAAAGTAGTTCCAATTCATTTTTTCAAAAAAATAAAGTTCAATATGGCTGATTTAAAACAATACTTTTAGATAGATTATGAAATGAAACCATAAAAGAATGTTTCTCAACCTTTTTAAGCAATGGCACACCTAAGAACAAATGAAACATCACAGCACACTTAGCAAAAGCTTTAAAAGGTTATACATTTAAGTGTTATGAAATAAAACTATAGATCCAATAAAATAAAATGCACACACAAATCTAAACTTACTTTTTATTTCAATGTTTCTATTCAACTAATTTAGTGTTAAACTTGTGCCTTGTTTTTTCACAATTTCTTCAATGTTTGGTTGAATGTTCAATAAGCAGACAAATTTCTTTTTCAGTTGAGCATAGTCTTTCTGGCTTCTTATTTTTCATGTTATTTAGGGTTGAGAAGCTTAATTCACATAAATAAGAAGTAGAAAATTGCAATAAAACTGATAAAACATTTTTAGCTCATGTGGGATAAAAAGTTTAATACATATTCATTTAAATCCAAATAATATCCTTGTCAATGAGTAGGATTATAAATTTGTAGGATTTGTATCAGTAAATAATTATTTCCATAATATCTTCTAAACATCTAAATATATTTTCTGGATTTAAACAACCTGCAAAAGATTGATACATCTAAAAAGTAAATCAATCAGTTAAATTATATTGCCCTGTTAATAATATGAATAGTCAAAAATTATTAATTGACAAGGCTTCATTTAACATATACAGATATTACTCTTAATAGATAACTGAGTGAATCAACTTATGCCTGGTGTTTTTTGATAAAAAAAAAAAAAAAAAAAAAAAAAAAAAAAAAAAAAAAAAAAAAACACACACACACACCAGCCACAGAGGTTGAGAATCTCTGCCATGAAAGCTGTGACTATATAAGTACAGAATACTATTTAAAAAACAAAAAACAAAAAAAACAAAAAACAAAAAAAACATTTAATACACCAAAGATATTCAATCAATTTAAAAAGTTCCTTAGAAATAAAATATAGACTAAGATGACTTCAGTTTGATTCAAAAATCTACTTAGTGAAATTGATGCAGTTTAATATGCTTTCAAAAGATAGATACTTTTTTAAATCACGTGTCCCTTCAAGATGGAGGCAATCAAGTTTCTCCAAAGATCTCTTTTTCTCTTTATTTACTTTTTTTGTCCATGATTTCTCAAAAAAGACATTGGAAAAGTTTACCATTGACTTTTCCACTTTCGAATTCTGAGTAATCCTACTTCTAGACTGGTTACCACCTAAGGCTAAAGAGTGCTATCTATTCTGCTATTTAATCTATAGCTGGGAGAAAAAGAGATGGCTTCATGCCATTTCCAAGAGAAATTGTGAGAAAGTGAAGGCAACAAACTAGGCCAGACTTTGAAATTCACTCATCAATTTCATTTTCTGCACATCTTTAATTTTGTGACAAAAGTACCTCCCACATAATGGTAGGACATTAGCTAGATGAAGACACCATTGCCAATAATATCTTATGTGGGAGGTATTTCTGCCACACCCTGTATAAACTTGAAAAAGATTTTAATCTCTTATATGAAAAAGCATTGACAATTATTATTGATTTTTGACAAATATTTCTTTCATCTTAATTTCAGCTGCTTTTTCATACTCTAATAGTATTAATAGTAATATCTGAATTACTTAAATGAAACAGTGTCAATACTTTTTTACTATTCAGGAGCCATGCTATTAACAGGGTAATGGGTTTTAACTGATTTATTTTTTTAGACTTATCAATCTTTTGCAAGTTATTTAAAGCCAGAAAATATTTAGAAGATATAGAGAGAATAAGGATTTACCAATACAAATCCTACTAATTAAACCATAATTAACAAGAGAAGAGGCGGATTTACACCTTTCCAAAAAGTATTTGCATGTAAGTGAACATAACAAACCCAATTAGAACTCTGCTCCAATCTTCAATTCTAAGAAGTTATCTATTACACCAACTACACATCCAAACTTACAGTATCTGGTGTTCTCAAGTAGTCACCCATCTAGATACTGACCAGGCTAGATATTGCTTAACTTTGGTGATTGTTTGAGAACCAGTGTTTCAATGTGATATAGCTGTAAAACTTAACTGTTTGAACCCTGATGGAGACAAGTCCCAACATCTTATCTACACATTAGCTTATTATTATATATATATATATGCATCGTTCATTCAGCAATGAACTAGAACACTCTCAGCTATTGGGCTTGTATAATGATAATATACATGCTAAAAAGTCTACCTCCTACCGAGAGCCCGTAGCTCAGAGGTAAAATCACCGACTGACGGCAATTCGGTCAGGGTTCAATCTTGAGTAAAAAGCAATCAGATGTTTAACTAACCGTACTGATGAGCTGTAATACAGTGAAACAGATCTGTCTGCGGACGACTATATATATATATATATATATAGTTACATCTTTGGACATATTTTAAACCACAGTAATCAATTCAAAAATGTTTAGAGTAATGAAAAATAAGGTTGGATTAAAAATAAAATCCATTAATTCCTTCAAAATTACTTTGTTTACATTTTGGATACAAAAATAAAAGACTTTCAAAAAAGGTAGATCATATCTGAATGAGAGGATATGCATTCTTTGTAAGGGTAATCAAACTTTTAAGGGGTTGTGATGCTTGTTGTAGCTGTGTGGTCTAAAGCACACTGGATCAGCAGTGATTTCCCTACAAAAAAGGATGTGCATGTTTTCTTTATCAAGTCTCACAAATACGCAGGTCAGTAAATGCAATTTATTCTGTTAAAAAAAAAAAAAAAAAAAAAAAAAAATATTTAAAAAACAAATGTCTACCAAAACATGGATATCCTCTAATAACAACATTAAGAGGAACAATATAAACGTATCCATGCCATAAAAAAAATAATGGAAAATTTTAATATTGAGATGCAATGAAACAAGTTTTGAAACAATGTATTTAGATTCAATAAAGCCAAGATCCAGAATTCATAACTAAAATAGAAACCAATGAACTGTTTAATTAATTTAATCTGTTTTTTTTTGTTTTTTTTTGATGGACAATGATATCTATGATTCATTGATTACTCTTGGCATTATAGCAATCACTTTTTGCTCAATATCTGTGTTAAAAATTTTATGTGTTTAATATAACAATGAATAAAAATGAACGCAACTTTCAAAAGAAAAAGATTGGCAACAGAATGATAAAGCTTAACCAATTTGAAGCAAGACAATCACTTTGTAGACAAAGGTATCGAAGTTGCTTGCAAGAAAGGCTTAAACAAATAAGAAACATAATCGTAAGCAAATGGATTAAATAAATGATTCATTTTGCTCAGGAAGTAATTTTGTCATAAAAAAAAAAAAAAAAAAAAAAAAAAAATTGATTTGTATAGATTATTAAAATGGCTAAATGAAATAACATCTCTTAAAATTTCCGCCTTCAATTGATTTACCTTCCTTCACACTATAGTGTAACACAAAAGATATAAATAAATAAATGCACAACAATAATTATTATATAGTAGATACTTTAAATATTATTTTTAGTGGCCTGGTGATCAAATTGGTAAAGGTACACTTTGGCTTTTCGTGAGGTACTGGCTTGATTCCTGTCTAAAGCAGATTTTTTTTTTTTTTTTTAACTAGGACTTCTCAATTTAGGCTGGTTGTTATTGCTTTCATTGTTTAATAAGAGAAACACAGGTAACAAGGGAAACATGTGTACCAACTAAAAATAATGTTCATAGTAATAAGAAATATAAACCAAATCATTTACAATGAATTTCTGTAGTAAAATCATTCCCAATACATTTCTATATTAAAATCTTCTTTCATATATTCTTATAGTAATAGTGAAATTAGCCGTTTCTATACAGGAAATATTTTGGCATTCAGAGTGAAAACAATTTTTCAGGAAATAGGACTTCTCAATATTTAAAATGCTGTCATTTTTATGGCAAGTGTCAACTAGTCTGTTATATGTTACATTTTCTAAACATATGCTGTTAAATATAAGAGACAATGAATGTCTATTATGTTTAATTATGAGCTATTCTAAACGTCGTATTTTGGCTTTAATTTCAGTTGAAAATAAAGACAAAAATTCTCCAACATTTGGATAATTTTTTATTAATTTGGTTCTAAGCTTTCGGCTCACATGAGCCATCTTCAGAGAGGTTATTAAGACAGTAACACAATAACATCCACCATCACTGACGATTTTATTTTGTGTTGAGATAAAACTCCACTCGGCAACGGCAATAGTTACCAAAAATAACAAACGCAGTTCACAAATTTGCAATGCAGTTCTATATCACACCGCATGATAGCACGAAATGACAACAGAACCATCTATTCAAATGCAATGTAATTTGTCTTTATTTTCAACTGAAATTAAAGCCAAAATACAACGTTTAGAACGACTCATGATTAAACATAATAGACATTCATTGTCTCTTATATTTAACAGTATATGTTTAGAAAATTATTTGCAGCCTCGATACACTAAATTTAAGTTATATATTACATGTAGATACAAAATAATTATAATATATTAATAATATAATAAATTCCCCACGCTGGTGAAAACAGCAACATATTTTGTTAAGCCCTAATTGATGTCAGGTTTTCATGAGCCAAGTCTTTAAATAAATTTTCTTCTAATTGTTCTTGCTGTACTTTGCTATTTAACAGAGGAAGTCTTTTGATCATCCATTTTCAAACAGTTTGACATTACTATAAAGACACTGCTACCTGTCAATGCCAGTAGAAATGTGACAACCAGATACTTTGCTGTGGCAACCCTAAAAATTACAAACAGAAACTTTATACTAATACACTGGCTCCTTTCCAGGGTGCACAGTAAAAAAGCAGAAAGTTTATTCTTAGAGAAAATACATCAGCTCTAATTGGTCCATTTCAGTAGCCCTTCAAGTCCTGATCTGACTATTATGAATTACTGTATCTGGGAGTATTCTAACTCACTTGCAAAACAGTTGTCATGACATCAATGATATTGATTCATTGAAGTGGAACTTAACTGAAGCTTGGAATGAAATTCCTCTTGACAATATCTGCAAAGCTACTGCCTTCTGGTTACCATATTTCCAACTTTGAAACATACAAGCAAACATTTTGAACATCTACAATAATTGTTTAGTTTGTGCATGAATCGATATAGCTAAATGAATTTCTTTCTGAATTTTCCTATTACTGGGTATCCTGTAGATAAAGTATTTACTAGACTTTGAAAGTGATTTTTTTTTTTTATTTATTGCAATAAGGTTCACCCTGTACAAGACCAGGGAGCCTGCTCAAGATAGAGGGTTATATTAGGAAACAATTTGTGCTGATAATAGTGGAAGCTAACAGTTAACTCTAGCCTTGAACAGGTTAAGATTGTGGTAATTGTGGAAACATCCTCTTGGGAGTCGGTTCCACAGAGCAGTAATTTCCGAGAAGCTGTTGAAGTGGAACTTACTTCTCCCCAATGGAATATGGAGAGAATGTGGGCGATTTGCTACTATTCAAGTGGCATTGTCCTTGCTGTGAAGGTTTGAATTGGCAGAACCAGGAAATGCAGCTTGTAGGAGAACTTTCCTGGAAGTGGTGATAGAACAGCAATAGGCTTGCCATATCCCACTTGTAGGAGAGAGGGTGGAGAATAATGTTACTCACAATGGCTGGGAGACACTTTTGGACTCTATCAAGGCTGGAGAGTAAGTTCTGGGCAGCTCCCACCCAAATATGACAACAGTATTCTATTCTTTGTCCAATCTATAATCAAAGTATAAGAGGTGCTGAAAAATTTTGACTTGACCCACTTTCAAAAGAGCAAAGAATTCTTTAATCTCCTATATGCCATGTCCCTTCATGTCTCCCTATCCCTGGTGGCTCTTAGCACACATTCTCCTATTATCCCACCCAAACCATGTAACACTGCAAGTGTTCCTTATACACACACACACACAAACAGATATCAACAGACCCTAGATTCAAACCCAGGAATAGATATTTGGGAAAATATCTCTGTATATATTTTTTGTTCACAGAAAAATCAACTTTTTCTTTTCTTAGGAGGGGCTGAGAGAGAAAGGAAGAAAGAAAGAAATGCTGGGGTGGCCGAGAGAAGTAGAGAGGCGAAACACAGAGTATTGTTGGATGATATGTTGATATGATAATAATTTGACAACGACCAGCTGATCCAGCGAGGAGAGAAAACCCTGGTTCTTCGTTTCTGTTGCTCTCCCCTTCGCTCTCTCAAAGAAAAAAAGAAAAGATCAACGAATGGTAAAATTATCTAGATTTTTTAAAAAGATCACCCACAAAGGATGTAATTGGAATTAATGCTGACAGGTGAATGTGTAAAGTCAACAAAGTGGAGCTGGCATGGCAGGGGAAATATGGGCAATTGAGCTGAAGCAGATAAATGAAGTTGACATCATATTTTCATGGGAAGACAGCCAAACATCTTCCCCACCCCATGCCACATTGAAGTGGTTTCAACAAAAACACAATGGATTTTGAAAATCAACTAAAAGAGACTCAGGTCATTGACATAGGACGTCAGACAAACAAAAGAAATGCATGAAGTGAAAGACATGGAAAAATCCACTCTCTAGTAACACAAAACACCACTTATAGGCAGGGGAGCATAAAGACTGTATTCCTTCAAACGACACATAGACATAGTAGCAGCAAGTAATTTGTGGACTCTGAAAATATGTTGGATTGTATTTTATTTTTAGTTCTTATATTTTTTTTATTTTATTTTTATTCTCTCTGTGATGTACAGAGAATTACAATATAATCACTAGTCCACGTAGACAGCCTTCATTTCTGCCTTGTTATTTCATTGTTCTTACCTATTTTTCTTTTATTTCTGCACATGCACCCAACCACCTCTTGTTTTCAGTAGTTGAGAAAAACAGCACGAAGATTCTACCGCCTCTTTTTCCCCCCAAGTCTTTAACTTCTGAGATCAGAAATCACAGCATGGCAAAAAGAGTGAAAGACCTTCGACTGATCATTTGACATTTTCGATCGCCTGGGGCAGAATGGAAGCAAACAGCTGCAGATTCAAGTGCAAGTTACTCATGGCCAGTTAGCACATGCAACATAATTTTGAGACCAGGAGGGGTAAGGGTGTCATACCCCACTGTCATTCACTTGCACAGGCCTGTCAAGTATGTTACCCACTGCTTCTCTTTCCTTCTACCTGACCTATGAGTAACAGATTTTCCAAACCCTCCTTCCTCATTACATGTCCCAGGAATTTTAGCTGTCTTTTTCTGATACTCAGTATTAATTTCTTTTTTATTTCCATCCTTTCTGAAATCTCATCATTGCTCACATGCTCAATCCACGATATCCGCATCCTTCTGTAGAACCACATTTCAGTTGTTTCAAGTTTTTCCTTCATCTTTGATGATATTGTCCAGCATTCACTACGATATTGAAGAACAAACATCACATAGCAATCTAGTACTCTCTTAGTTTCTAGTGAAATTTTCCTGTCTCTTAATACTCTACTCAGTTTCTGTAATGCATCTTTTGCCATGCCAATTCGCCTTCGGATCTTAATGTCGCACTTTCCAGCTTCTGTTAGAACACTTTCCAGGTATTTAAATTTTTGTACCTACTTGATTTTAGTATCTTCCACCTGTAATTGGCATTTGGGCTCCTCTGTTTGCTAATAACCATGCATTCAGTTTTCTTGTAGTTTATTTGTAGTCCTTTCTTCCAACTTTCTTCAGGAGGTTTTGTACGTTCCCTTTCATGTCTGCTATTAGTAAAAAAATTATCTGCATATCTTATGTTGTTCAGATTGTGGCTGTCAATGATGAACCCCAGCACACAGTTCTAATTCTACAGGATGTTCCTAAAGTCTGGACACATAGGAAATCTTGACTTTTTTTTATTTTACCCCACAGATTAAACATGGCTTTGTTGAAAGAAAGAACTGACTTCTTTTTCTGGGGTTCGCTAAAGAAGGTGTACTCAGTGAAAATCCCAAATGCAATACACTTGATTGAATGCATAAAGAGTGAATGTGTTAAAATTGACAACAATGTAGAGTTACTGCATAAAGTTCAGATGAATCTTGCAAAGCACACCAACATTTGCATCACAAATAATGAAAATCATTTTGAAGATGTTATTTGTTAATATTCAAATTCAATTAAATGTTGAAAATTTCATTTCTTGAAAATATATATTTTTTGTCTGTGTCCAGACTTTAGGGACACCCTGTATATTATATTTAAATGAAATAGTAACAATCTATAATTTATATGGTAAAAAATTAGAAAATAATTTTTTTATAAGAACAGGTTTTATGGGACACTGCTTCCACCATGTTTCAAGCTCATTCTCTGCCTATGGCTACCAACACTAAGCAACACAACAAGA
Source organism: Ascarosepion bandense (assembly GCA_037127315.1). Classification (NCBI taxonomy): domain Eukaryota; kingdom Metazoa; phylum Mollusca; class Cephalopoda; order Sepiida; family Sepiidae; genus Ascarosepion; species Ascarosepion bandense. The sequence continues at coordinate 72,457 of JBBBDQ010029152.1, read as the reverse complement.
TTTGTACGTCATCACAGTAGTAAACTGCTTTATTTCAAACTGCCCATACTCATACATCATGTGACAATGTAATCTATAGAAGCAGTGTCCCACAAAAAACAAGTTCCCATGAAACAAATTGGCAAAGATATTTTGAAGTTCTATATTTACCTTTAGCATATTTTGTTCTAAATTCATTTTTATGATAGAAAACTGTTTTATAATTTTCATAGCCCATCCTAAAGGATGATTTGTTAAATCAGTTTTTATAATAAACAACAGCAATTAATAGATAAGAACTAAAAATATATAAAATCTTCATAGTCCAGAAGAGAAGGAGGAAATGACCTCTACTGCTATTGTTCAACTCTGAAGATTAGATAATTATTGCTAAAACATTATTTTTAGCGGAATCTCATATTTGAGCAGATGCTCTGTTTTTAAACAGTATATTTGTTTATTTTTGGATACCAGCCTGAATATTCAAGAAACTTTTTTAGAGAAAAGTATGTGCTCTATGACAGAATTTGAATCTGCTTTCCCCTTAGATTTGACATACTTTGGCCTCAGAGTGTGATGATAACAAAGCAAAGTTGAATAGTAACAGATTTTTGTCTTAACTCAGGGAAATAGAGATAGCTACTCAGTTTTGTATCCTAATATAAACAAAGCAATTTGTGACGAGATGGAAGTTTTTATTTATTAATTAGCAGTATAGCCCGGTGTTGCTTGGGTGTAATGAAAGCTTTAAAACTAATCCATGGTCCTGGAGCTCAGACTCTTTGGACGTTGGCACAAAAAACTAAAAAGCAATAGTTGTATCCAGTTAAAGCGAAACCGTAGACTGAAAAAAAAAAAAAAAAAAAAAAAATGAATGGATGTAAGTCAAATTTTGATTTCCTGGTATCAATATCAAATAAGTTTTTTTTTTGTCGTAAACTGAATTTTGAAGGCTAAATAAGTCCTCTGAGTAAATGGTATCATGGGTGAAAGAACTACAATTATACCTACTTAGAGCCAAACCCAAAGCAAAAACTAAAATAAAAGGGCTGAAAAAAATACAGACATACAGGCAGATAAACAGACACACACACAAATATCTTGCCTTTTATATATATTATCGATTTTCTGCACTATTATAAGAACTGTAACCTTGAAACTTCTGAATATCGTTTCTTATGTCTTTGTCTATGAGTGTATCAAATTTGATTAAAATCGGACCACTATTTCTATAAACCGATTTTTTCAATTATCGATATTTATCGGGGGTACCTTGACACAAAACCTAGCTATGAACACTTGCAGACACTTATAGTACAACTGTGTAAATTTTCGAGAAAATCGGTTCAGCCGTTTCGGAGTCTATAGGTAACGGACACAGACACACACACAGTTCCATTTATAAATAAGTTTAGATTAGATCTGACTTTTTTTTTTTTTTTACAGAATTATAAAAATTCTTCATAAATAAGCTGTATTTTATCTAGAATTTCATTAGATAAAGTATTATCAATTAATTTTGATCAGTAGTAATTTCAGTTGCTTTTTACTGACCTTCATTCTACAGCTGTTACGAAACAGGGTAAATTAAAAAAAAGCTTAAAGAAAAAAATATACATCCTCAAGCAAAGTAATAAAGCCACTAAGACACGAGGGGTTACTGGGTGTGAAAGAATTAGAAAAAAAAAACATTAAGAAGACAGAACAGTATAACAGGAATTAAAACATGATAACGAATAACGATTGACAATGCATCTTTATGTTTGAAGATCAAAAGTTGACTGTGTGTGTAACACATTCTCTACCAACTCAGTGATTGAAGAATAAAAAAAATCATCTTGGAGTTAAGATTATGGTAAAAGTTAGTAACATCTATCTATATTTTGAGTGATAACAGCTGTAATTACATAGGTCAGTTATTTCCATAGAGGCTGCTAACAAATGGCCTGTTTGGAAACAGTTGATGAAATAAAAAGAAACGGTTGCCATGGTTTCATGCAGGAAGTGACATCATCGCTGAGGAAGTTCATTGGTGAATTGAAAACATTTCCACTTGAACAAGTATTGGGAGCAAGTTATGTGCAGATGACACAGGGAAAAGTTTATATATGTCTGTCTGTGTGTAGATTGCACGAGATTATTAAATATCAAGCAAGTTCTCTCTCATCAAAGTAGATTTGCTGTTTGTTGACAAAATAAAAATTACTTTTACTTTCTCTCCGAAGGGTAAAAAAAATAAAAAAAATATCCTATTTGTTTAATAATTATTATTCCGATGATAAAACATTCACGTGGTAGGGAATTTCCAGAAATTTCGAACTTTTATTGCAAGTATAAATTCCAGACCCTGATGATGCGAGTGCAAGACGCAATAATTACATAACAAGACAAATACTATTGAATTAGTATAAGAAATAGTTCGAATAGTAACTATTCGAAATTTCTTACAAAAAAATAAATAAAATGCAAGTAATGTTTATCCAAATAAATTTTTTTTCACAAAATTTCTAACTATACTTTTAAAATAAAAAAAAAGTTAGATGCAGGAAATCTGCAACAAGCACTTGTGATCTTCGTTCGAGCAAAGTTTAGAACGCAAGTTAAATTTTCAAAGCATGTTATTCTCTCGTATTAACAAAAAAAAAAAAAAATGACGTATCTTCCTAATTTCATCCCTCTCCGTTTTTTATTTTTATTTTGACTGAATTTCTTAGATTCATGGGCATTACTATTGAATAGTCAGTGCTTTACGACTAAGACAAGCATGAAAAAAAAAAAAATCACATTATTTTCGCTTTCACATAAATTAAAAATAAGTTAATTTAATTTCCAATTAAATTAAAGTATGAATAATAAACGATAAGAAAAAATTGAATTAAATGAAAAGGCCCAGATTAATTTTCAAAATCATCGAGTTAGTTAAAATAAATAAATATTAGAAGCTGAAGCAGAATAAGTTCGTCGCAAATTGGCGAAAGACAATCTTCCTCTATCTGTGACCTACTCTATTTTTAAATAATTATCAATATTCATCCTTCTTTTTGTTAATGAATCTCTCATCTCATTGAACATTCAAAGTACTTACAAGAAGAATAAGTTTTAAATCAAAATAGTTTACCGTATAATCGTAAGAAAACAAATTTTTTAAAAAAGTGGTAAGTGTCTGTAAAAGTAAACAAAAAATATGATCCAACAATTTCTTTTAGATAAAATAATTATAAATAAATAATGAAATACATTGTCAACTAGGTTTCTGAAATTCTAAAAATATCTTTCTTTCTAGAAAAATATCCAGTGATATAGTCTTAAAAAAGTTTCCCACCCATTCTTTATAAAACAGCTGTAGCACTAATTGACTAATATGTGATTCGTCTTCTTTGCTTTATACGGACTATAGAAAAAAAAAAACTGTCGAATCCGAGAGTTTTATTTTTTTAAATTCTTCAGTTTGTGTTTTTTTTTTTTTTTGCCAAACTTATTTCAAATTCCATTATTAAACAAACAATAGCATTCGTAGTTGCTCGACTATTTTTTAATCTTTACTATTATTAACATTAGATAATTCCTTTACCATGTATAAATATAGTAAATTGGATATATAACTTTACCAGTGAATGGGGTTGTGAGGTTATCATCAGAAATCACACGAAACGTAAACTAACCAGGCAAAACAACCTAAAATATAAAGTCAGCTGATATAGCTAAGAAGCTATTTTTCAATTATTGTTTAAGGTTTTTTTTTCTGTTCGTCGTAGTACGACGTAAACAATATTTAATTAAAACAACTTGTTCAAAAGTTTAAAGTTTACAGTTCATCTTTGCGCCATATTTCGCCACGTGCACGCAGAAAGGAATTATTAACTCAAACACGTAAAAAAAAAAATAGATAAATAAAAAAAAATACCGGTAATTTATAAATTTAAGAACTGTATTTTTTTGTTGTTTTTTTCCATTTTTTAAACGAAAAAAAAAAAAAAAAAAAAAAATAGAAGTAAATTCTTTTTATTTTATTGTTTTACAATTAATTTTTTTAAACTTTACTTTTTTTCCATTGTAAAAGAATCTTTTACTGTGATATGTAGTTTATTGTACCGATAATATTTTAATTTCATGTTTTACTTTGCAAGAATATGGTTTACAAACTTTTGCAGACGTAGAGTCAGTGCATGATCAACTGAGTTAATAATGGGACAACAAACACAACAGTACACTAGAACTGAGTTTTGTTGTGTAACGCAGTAGTAACATAAATAATGATAATTATCATTACTGTTATTACAAATCAAGAAAAGATAAATGATACGAAATCAGAAAAATAACGCTAAAATGCTATGGACATAGTGAAAAACAAAAAAAAACAAAAAAAAACTTGTGATCTAAACAAACAAGTTTTATTTTTAACAGTACCACTGAGCAAACAACAATCGTCCAAGTCAATTTTTTGGTTAAAAAAACAAAAACGGGTCACAAAAACGATGCGTAATCCACAAAATAAATAATTACTCGAGACAGAAGTTTGGTACAGAAACAAAAGATTACTACCAGAGGATGTATTTTTTTCTCTCTCGTTTTACGGAAATATTTCAGGGGTAAATCTCTAATTGAGTAGTAGTAGTAGCTTTCTGGTCGACATTTAATAGAAACAAGTCACCAACAAATAAGTGAACCACTTGGGATAGGTCCATCCATAGCAAAGAAAAAAAAATCCACATCAAATTTAGATTTAAATACAAGTGGACCCCAAACGAAAACTTACTTCAGATGAAAAAAAAAATTAGTTTCTTGGGACATATGAAGATAGCAAACAATCGGACACAATGTGGTGTTTTCGCGGGAAATTAAGCTGTGGACATTTAATTTTAAAGTCAGGCATTTAAAGAGAGAGAGAGAGAAAGAGAACGAAGGAAAGAAAACGCACCTTGAGGGGGTAATGAGTTGGCCACGTAATAATATACTTCTTTCACATTATGGGACTGAACAGAGTCGTTTTGAGGGTCAGAATTGAGTACATGAATTTCTCTAACTTACCTGAATATCAAAGAAAACGTTTATATGAACCTGTTAGTCGATCCGAGCTTAAGCTTGGTTGGCACACACACACACACCATTCACCATATACTCTACCGGAAGTTTGCAACCAGCCCACGTGATTACGCCCTTTCATTAGAAACCAGACAAGCACTGCCTTAACTCCCTTCTTTTTTGCAAATATAAATAAATAAATAACAATACAGAATAAATAATAATAAATTATTAATCAATAATAATAATTTTATTTAATATTTTACTTGAAATAAAAACTTTATGAAGAAAATAAAAGCTTTCACTCGTTTTTTGCTTTTTCATGACATCATCAAAAGCAAAAACTTTTTTCAATTTAATTTTAAAGAATACATCATTTAAAATTTTAAAATAAAAATAATGTCATTTAAAAAAATAGCTTTTTTAAAAAAAATGACGAGATTTAAAATTATAACTTTTTATTTTATAATTAATCAAATTACTGTATTAGTTGACTGAAATTATTTATTTATTCACATATGTCAGAAAATCTAATTGTTTTTTTTTAGTTCATTGAACATAAAAAATAAACTATTTTTAAAACTACTTGTATCACATCCTTAAACTTTCCGTCTTGTCAGCTTTTTTTCTAAGAAAAATAAAGGAAAAAATGTGATAAAAAGAAAAAGTAAAACATAAAAATATTGAAATGGATCATGTAATCTTTTTCCCCGTTTATTTGAAACGAGTCGAAGTAACGAACGAGTGCCTCCAAAAGTTTTACAGATGGCTATGCGCTTTTTATCCCTTTTTTTTTTTTTTTCTGGAAGGAGGATATCTCTTCAATCTTCATTCTTATTTTTTGCTGCATCAGCACTCAGCATACATCAGCGTGAAATTTTACAACCAGTCCCAATACGCACTTTTAAATGTCTTTTTTTGTTGTTCATGTCATGTTGTTTTTGTTTGTTTATTTATTAGTTGTTTTTTTTTTAATAAATGAGGAAGATAATCAAATTATCACTCATTTTTTATTTTATTTATTTATTATTCAAATATTCTTTCACTTTACAAAGTTAAACAATTAGACGGGACTGTAGTGTAAATGTTTAATTTTTATTTATTTTTTGTTTTGTTGGAGCTTCAATTTGTTGTTCCTTCAATTTTGAAAAAGAAATGAGAAAGCCATCTGCTGACTTTGGGGGAGACACGTATATTTTTTTTTAAATATGCATTAAATAAAAACAAGAACGCAAGTTTCTGTTTCTTAAACGTATTTTTCAAAATAAAAATGCTAGATTGATATTTTCAAAAGAAATACTTTGCTATACACTTACAAAAGTTACAAGCAATTTTTTTAAAAAGATTTTTTATTTTTTACTTCACTTCTTGATAAACACTGATTGTGCAAACAATGCTTAATTTTAAAATAAATTTACTCAATCTAACAATGGGAACAAAAAGACAGGTTAATATTTTTCTTTTAAAGAATATTCATAAAAAAGCTTCGTTTGACACAAGGCCACAACAGTGGTGAACATAAATTAGATCGATCTAACAAAATTAGCCTGCTAATAAGGTAGCCATCATTTTATGGCAGACAGACTCTCAAGTTGTTACGCGTGACTCACATTCTGTTACCAAGTTTAACCAGACATTTTCATTCAATCATTGTTTTTACTTTATATTTTATTTTTTATTTTGCTCTCACCTTGAATGTTAAATAAAAACAGTATTTGCATCTTCTCTATTATTTTCAATGCGTTAAGGAGAAGTCTCAAAGGCTAAAAACATGCCTAAAATTTAAGAGAAAAAAGTTTTCCTCAGTAACCTTTTTGAGCCGGTTGTTCACAACGATTGATTAATTAAAAAAAAGTCTAAAGAGTTGAAAAAATCTACAACTTTAGTTTGCTTATCGACTAAATGATTGAAAGTATTTGAAATAGAAAACCAATTTACAACATTTCTGGAATTATTCCAAGATTATAAAAATGTAATTAAAAGATTCAACACAGATTTTTCCCTCATAGAAACACTGACGGGGATGCGCGTCATTGTCCGGAAAAATAACTTCAAATAACAAAAACAAAAACAAAAACAAAAACAAAACAAATGTTTTTCACTAGCACAACATAATAAACGAAACATAAGTAAAATATTTGTAGAACAAAACGAAGCCAATGAAAGTTATTTAGTTTCACAGGTCTTCTAGATACACCAATGAAAAAGTTGTTTGGAGATAATTACTTACAATAGCCAACATGGACAAGTTTCAAGATCTCCGGTTGAGGCAAACAATTTCGAGAGAAGGTCTTTTGCACCTTGTTGATGGTCATAGTTTAAAAATTTATATGTCCCCCATGTCACAATCATGGTCATGGTTTAAAAAACAACAACTGACTTAATTATTGGTATGAATTGCTACGAAGACACGCATTTTGTCACATAGGCTATCAGAGGCTAATCTCGAAGGTCACCAGAGGTCATCAAACAAAGCAGGAATATCATGCAAAATAATAAAGCAAGATATTGAATTTGCTATAAAGTAGATGATTTTTAACTTCACAAAGGTTAGATTGATAAGGTCACCAAAGGTCATTTTTAATATTAGTTGGAAGTTTTTATTTGTTATTTTTACAGCCAATTACATTCTTGGTGGTAAATTAGGTAAAGGATCACTGAAGGTCACCAGGGGTTAATTTTAGAATTCGTTTTTTATGAATTATCAACCGTTTACAGGTTATTTAAAGCCAGAAGATATTTTTATATCATCAGAAATTAATTTTTCACTGATAATAACGATTTAGTGATACAAGTCTTACTAATTTACATGTAACCGGGAAAAGAGATGGATCCATACCTTTCCCAAGGCTATTTGCGAGCAAGTGAATATAATGAACTCGATTGGAATTGGAACTCAGCTCTCAATTAAAAATTCCAAGACATTATCCATTACACCACCTGCACATCCAAGTTCATAACATTTGGTATTCCCAAGTGGTTACCCATCTAGATTTGACAAGGTTTTTCTTTGCTTAACTTCGGTGATTGTACAAGAACTGGCATTTCAACATGACATGGCTGTAAGCAATTATAGATTAAGATAACTTTTTCTTTCAGCCAAATACATGAAATTTGTGTCTAAAATATTTTTTTTTATTTTTTTCTCTTGTTGCACAATTCTGAAAAATATTTTTAGAGAAAGTTTCTAATATTTTCAGTACAGAATTTTTTTTTTGTTTCACTTTGTTAATTGCCATATGTGATACACGCTTGGGCAATCATGTCCTGAAAGAAACATGACCAACTAGGCAGAAGATTTTCCCATAGTAGTTTGCCATTTCTTTCAGCAGTAGACTAGTTGCCAACCAAGGCTATAGAATCCAACTAAGGCTATTGAACTCAATCTGCTGTTTAATTCATAGCTGGAGAAAGAAGATGGATTACTACCTTCCCAAGGGCATAAAGGAATGTAACAAATTCAACTGGAATTTTAACTCTGCTCTTTGATTTCTCAGTCTGAGCCAATATCCATTATTCCACAACCTAATTTAAAAATTAAGATTGGCCTCTAAAATTGTAGCAGCTTTCAGTAACTCTATAAGTGAGCCATTCTTGCAATTAACAAAAATATTCCCTAACCTGTTAAAACAGATAGGTGAGGAGGTTCAATCAATAGTTTTGGGGTATTTATGAAGCTGTTCAAAACCCAGTTGAGTTCTTCAGCTCTCTTGAGCTGCCTGGTGTTCCTCTTCATAAGCTTCAACTAAAGTTAGGGTGCTCATCATGATTCTCAGAAAACTTTTCTTTCCAATATTGTGCAATTGAACATGCATAAATGTCAAATACCTTCTCTTACATGTAATCAAAGCAATAGTTCTAACCATGCAAGTCAATACTATCATGCAATGATGTAGTTGGGGGGAGGGGCAGTCCACCCTGGATGACACTTTTATGAGGGCAGCACTTTAATGTCTGCTGTAGGTCATAAGATCATATAGGCTATATTGAAATAATAGCAATTTAACGTCTGGAGAGTACACACAGTTGAGGGACATTTTCAAGTAACATAAACTATGGAATATATATCGGCCATCTATAGAGCAACAATTAACAGATTAAATAGTTTTTGACGATGTCATTGAAGAATTTGCCAACAAATAAGCAAGAAAACTTTGTAGAAAGTTTTAATTTTCATTTCAGAACTAAAAATGGTCCTAATTTTTTCCACTTTTTTCCCCTACATGTTGTTTTTGCTTTTTAACTGTTACTGATAAAGTTAAAGTGTGTTTGGTATATATTTAAAGCATACTATGTTTGACGGATGTGTGTTGTGGTGCATTGGTATTGGCTCGGAACGAGAAATAGGGGGGGCCGAGTTTGAATTCCAGCCGAATTCATTGCATTCACTTGGACGCAAATATTCTTGGGAAAGGTATTAATCCATCTATTCCTTCCAGTTATGGGTTAAATAACAGAACAGATTGGGTTCTATAGCCTTGGTCGGCAACCAGTCTACCACAGAAAATAATGGCGACCTACTGCGGGATAATCTTCTGCCCAGTCAGTCATGTCTCTTTCGAGACATGATCGCCCAAGCACGTATCATGTATGGCACTTAACTGACTGATATTTGACTATGTGAAAGTAATATTATAATGGTACACAAACTAGTTTTATAATATTAGGAGTGAGTCACTGTGCAATATGTGCTTTTTGTTGGGGCTTGGGGTGGGCAAACTCAAGAGTTACCCTGGGTGGTACACACTGTGCTACTGAAATTATGTCTTATTTCTCAGACAAACTGACTTGCCTTTGAATTCAAGTGATTTCAAATCCCAGTGAGGCCCAGTTTCGTTATGATCATCAACAAAGCACAAGGTCAATCTATCAAGATCATTGACATCAATCAGACTTCTCCAAACTTTTTCTATAAGAAAGCCTATGTGGGTTGTTCTCAGATTGGATCTCCAAATAACTTTTTTTATAGTGGCACCCTGTGGGAAAAACACTAATGCTGTGTAGCCAGGGGTTATATCAAACTAATGAAGTAACAGTTGTTTTGTTTATTACCTTAAAATGCTTCTTTTAAGTAGCAGCTTCCTTACCAAGAATATATATATATATATATTTAATTTGTTTTGCTGTTTACATATTTGATGTTATTCTCCCTCTGTCACCCTATAAATGCCATGTTTGTGGTTCAGTGGATATCGACACGGAACGACAAATCAGGATGCTGAGTTTGAATTCCAGTTGAATCTCTGGCATTCGCTTACACACAAATACCCTTAGGAATGGTATTAATCCATCCCTTCCCTCTAGTTATGGGTTAAATAACAGGACAGATTGGGTTCTATAGCCTTGGCTGGCAACCAGTCTACCACAGAAAGTAATGGCAACCTACTGCGGGATAATCTTCTGCCCAGTCAGTCAAGTCTCTTTCAAGACATGATCGCCCAAGCGTGTATCACGTATGGTACTTAACTGACTGATCTATGTCAGTACATAAATATCTATGTGACAGTATTTATTTATTTATTAAGTCAAATTATAATATTAGCAAAGGTATGTCTGCTAAACCTGTTTTGAAATTTTTCCAATTTTTTTAAATAAGTTGTTTTATCTGAATCAAAATCGTGAACAAACTGTCCAAATTTATTTGTCCCGTTGCTTTTGTTCAAGTACTGTCAACTGTTTCAGTCATCATCAAGAACCATATATATATATATATATATATATATATATAATTATTACATTAGAACATGTGCAAACTACAGCCAATGAGTTCAAAATTTACTTAACTGGGGAAAAAATGTTTTAATCATCTCATCCCAAGCAAGGTAATAATTCCACTAAGATGCAAGGGTTACTGTAAGTAAAAGGAAAGAAGATGTTACTGAGGAGAAAGGACAATAAAATAACAGGGTTCAGAAGATAGCAACTGATGTTGCATTAAAATCTTTGAAGGTGGCAGGGAAGGAAGAAACAAAGTAGTCCTGGGTCTGACGATAAACTACATCTGGCAGCAAGGTATCTGATCAGAGATTAGAGGTTTTAAGGAACATGAAATCACCTCTTAATTGCTGTTGTTTCCAGATCTATCCTGATCCTGGGTGGTATCACTTTTTAGGGTCCCAGCTATGGGCAAATAATGAAGCCTTCCACACAAAAACAAAATACTATGAAAGAATAAAAATACATTTTTATATTAAAAAAATTACCAACAATACCTAATCATATTAGGACCATGAATAAGTTCTTGCTATTTTCTAACAGATGGTGTTTCGAGAACTATGTGCATGTAGTTTCAAATGGTAATGCATCAATAAGGAAGTGCTATAAACAAGCTTGAAATTCAGTTTATCTCATTTTGCCAAAGTGTAAACAACTTTGTTTTTATAGCATTAAACATTTTGGATTTTGTGCCAAAGAAAGTGTATTTGCGGGCAATTTTATTTCACTACTTTATTAAAAAAAATCTGCAGCTGAAGCATATAGATTTCTTGTTGAGACTTACAGCAACCATGCTCTGTTAGAAACAACATGCAAAGATTGGTTGAGACGCTTCAAAAATAATGATTTTGATGTTGAAAATTTGAAGACAAAGAATTAAGGCTATTACTTCATGTAGTTTCATGTCAGGCACAAGCTGAACTTGTAGAATCATTAGGAGTTGATCGCACAACAGTTTTGAAATGTTTGAAAGCATTAGGAATGATTCAAAAGCAAGAACACTGGGTGCCATACAAGTTAATGCAAAGAGACATCGAACAACACGTCACATGTGAACCTCTGCTTCAACGGCAGATAAGAAAAGGTTTTTTGCATTGTATTTTGACTGGTGATAAAAAGTGGATGAACTACTATAACCCTAAGTGTAGAAGATTGTTGGGTAATCCCAGCCATGCTTCAACATTTGTGATGTAAGAATTCGTACACTCAGTCTTTTATGGAATGTCAAAATTCAGAGTGCCGGTATTCACTACAATAACATAAGATATTATTGAAGGACTGCTCGTAATTCGGCTATTTAAAATAATCACTTGATATTTATCAAAATAACAAAATCCAGCAGAAAAGGACAACTTAGTTCCATCAAATAAACATTGGTTTAATATAACAAGAACATAAGAAGTTGATTATAGACTAGAAATAATGTCTTTTTTTGTTTTGGTTAATAAAGTTCTAAAACAGGATATAAATTGTATTTATGTATGTATGTGACAAACCATGGAATATTGTTATATGTGTGTCTGTGTAATAAAGTCAACATGTATGTGTGTGATTCACAGTAAAGGGGATACAAAAGAGTTAGAATTTGTTTTTTACCATGCTGTATTCTGAAATGATCTCTTTGAAGTTCGTCAGTGCTGTTGCTTTTAGTATGTAGGTGTTAAACTGAAGTGCCTTGGACCTTTGTGATGGCTGTGCATATCTTATCTTTTGGGCCTAGATTTTTTGTGTTTTATACACATCTTTGTCTTTGTAAGAAAATCAGCTCCAGAATTAAATTATTTATTAATTTCTAATTGGCCCTCATGCTCATGTGGCATGTCTTCTACTATGCCTGCAGGATATCATTGGCAATGTCTACCTAAATCATGATGACTAATAAAACCTTTCTGATTTGTATTCCATGGTTTTATTGGGGTGTTTTACGATGTAAGCACTTTATTGAGTGTGATTGGTTTAGTGGACATGACAGCAGCAAAGTTGAATCTATAGTTCGAAATTTCTGTTCTGGTTTTGGTGTGATCAGCTGGGTGTAGTTTATTATGAGCTGCTCAAATCAACCAAAACCATCATGGGAAGGTCGCCATTGACTACAATTGACACATTTGCCCTAAGCATTAAACAAAAAACAGCCATTATATGAACAGAGACATGACAAAGTGATTTTGCAACATGACAACGCTAAGCCACATGTTGCAAAATGAGTGAAAACCTACTTGGAAATGCTTAAATGAGTTATCCTACCCACTCACCACATTCACCAGACATTGCTCCATCCGGTTATCACTTGTTCTGAATGATGGCACATGGCCTGGCTGAGCAGAACTTTCATTCTTATGAAGATGCTAAAAAATGGTTCAATTTGTGGTTAGCTGCAAAAGAAGTATAATTTTCTCAGCATGGAATTCAACTGCTGCCAGAAAGATGGGAAAAAGTAGTGGCTAGCGATGAACATGTTCCATACTAATTTTTGTAAATAAAACATTATTTTTCATGAAAAATCAGCGAGAAGTTATTTAAGGTCCTATATTCAAGGCATATGAGGCCCTCAGTACAAGAACGTACTTTCTGCAATGTATGTGAAAAATCAGTTAAGCATAACACTGTATTCCTCAAACCTTCCTCTCTCTGGAAAGTAACTTGACAGTATCATCAGATACCTGCTACAAGCTCTAAATTGTTATGGTTCACAATGATGTCAAATAAACTCATGCCTGACTGTGCAGGCATAACATGTGCAGTGTTGGTGTAGACGGTACCTTCCACCACATCCCGGAAGCATTTGTTTGTTTTTTATACTACTAGCAGTATAGCCCAGCATTGCTCAGGTGTAATGAAAGCTTTAAAACTAATCCATGGTTCTGCAGCTCAGACTCAGCCTAAAGAATATTTGTTTGAAGTTTGGTGAGAATCGGATAAAAATAATGGATTTCTATAAAGGACATATAGTCAGATAAACAGACACACACACAAACATCTTGCCTTTTATATATATATACTATCGATTTTTCTGCACTATTGTAAGAACTGCAACCTTGTAACTTCTGAATATTGTTTCTTATGTCTTTGTCTATGAGTGTATCAAATTTGATTAAAATCGGACCACTCCTTCTATAACCCGATTTTTTCGATTATCAATATTTATCGGGGGTACCTCAACACAAAATATAGCTAAGAACACTCGCAGACGCTTATAGTACAACTGTGTAAATTTTCAAGAAAATTGGTTCAGCTGTTTCAGAGTCTATAGGTAATGGATACACACACACACACACACACACACACACACACACACACACACAAAGTTCCATTTATAAATAAGTTTAGATTAATATTTTTGTCTACTCATTATGGTTGTTATTTAACCAGTAACAGTGTATAATGATTACCTTTATGATATCATATTAGATTATTGATTTATTTTTGCCTTCAAACTATTTTTTCATGAAAATTCATTATTGTGTTTATGTGTAAGCTTATGTTTGTCATTAGACATATTTTAAACCTTTTATCTAGCTTGGGGAAGCATAATGTCACTATTTTGTTGAGTAAAAGTTATGGTATGGTGGTGCTTGGTTTGCATTATATGAGTATAAAGTGTTTTGCTTCAAAATGCCACACAGCTTTTCTGTTGTAAAAATGTTAAATAAAATGATTTTAGCTTCTTTAAAAAAATTGAGTGAATTATCTTAAACAGATAAAAAGTTATGGCATTTGAAAAGTCGACAAATTTTAAACACAATTTTCTCAATTTTTATTTTGTAGTGAAATGTACCTTCTAATTCCAAATGTCTCATATTTAGTTAAAGCTATAAAATTGTTTTCAAAATATTTAGATTTCAGCATTAAATAACCTATAGAGGTTGATACACTACTGAAGTTGAAGAAGAAACTGAAAGAGATTTCTACACACAAGAAAAGAAACTGTTAGAAATTACTGTTGCATTGTTATTATGACCTGTGTTACTGTCATCTTGTAGTCATGAGTTAATTCACTGGATCCAATTGTGAAGCATCAATTCAGCAGGAACAAACAATAACTGACATTACATTACAAAATATCACAATAATCAACAGATATCTATATCAACTAATTAATGGATGCATGATGATGACCAGAGGGTACTTGATTGAAACATTGTGCCTATAATAACATCTATATCAACCAAGATCAGAATAGTGTGAAATAATACAAGAATATTGACTCTTTTCTTAAAAAAAAGTACTAAACTAAAAAATGTACATTTTTATGAAACATCAATTTTTGTTTTCTTGGTAAAGTTACTGGTTTATTTTATTTTTTTAACAATAAATAATGAAAATACAAATAAAATTATAACAATCACTAACTCATTTGAAGCATTTTTAAATTTTTTAAATGTTATAAATTATTGAATACCACAATATATTCATGAAGGAATTTTAAAATCCACACAATGGTAAAATAAATAAATTAATTAAAAAATATAAATACTTTCAAAGGAAAATAAAATGAAACCAGAAAACTGATTTAATTTATTTAATAATGTATTTAACAAACATTTTATGGTCCAAATTCAGTTTTAAATCAAGAGGGATATTTATTTTTTGTTACAGTTATTAGCAAAAAAGTATTTATATTTTAGGTCGAAAAACTGTTTTTTGTAAGAAATACCACAGAATTAAAACATAATAGGTAGACAAGAATAAATAGGCAGCTACCATCTGGCACTGAAGAAAATAAGTACATATTCAGCCTTCTCTCACTTTCCCCATGTTTCTTTTCCTCCCACTACCACAGCTGTGCAACTTAATTATTTGTTACCATGACAACATGCCTAAACAGGAAGCGCTTAATTTATGCAAGGCCTGTAATTCATTGTTCCTTGTTTAGTTTTCCTGAAAATTAATCAAACATAACCAAACATATTGAAAAGAGTTTTGAAATTTTGGAGTAACATCATTAAAATTGCACCAGGGTAAAAAAAGAAAATCAACAACAAATTCCAGTGTCATAATAATGTTATAACTCCCCACTCATCACATATATATTGAAAAAGTTTACTTGTGACACGTTTCATCCATTAGGATTTCATCAGACTGGGTTTGTTGACTACACATCTGCATGAATGAGTGATGCTGGTAGTTTCAAAATTTTTGAAAGAATTATTTAAAATATTTTTTTTGTGCAGTTTATTTAAATTCATGTATATTCTTTTTCTTTTTTTACCTCTCCTTTGTTTTTAAATATCCCACATTGTGATAACAGAAAATCTGCCAAAAATGGTGAAATGTTGTAAGAATCTGAACATAAATTTACTGTGGCTGAACTAGTGATTAAAGCAATTTTTAGATATTTTCATCTTAGTGAATTATTTTCTTTTTTTAATTAGAGTAGAATTTTTTATGTCAAAATTGTGGTCAGTTTCATTACGGTGAACAACCAATGTATTTTGTGTGTTGTTTTTTTAAAATGCCACTTTTATGTTCATATAATCTTTTGTTTAAATTTCTTCAGGTTTCTCTAATATATTTGTTATGATCTTCCGAAAATCAGATCTTCTGATTCATGTCGTACAAATTTCCACCACTGGCTGGTCATGAACATTTTGAAATCCAAGACTGAACTAAAAACTTTGTGAACCATGCATAGGCACTGTATATAGTTTCTGTTTCACTTATATATTCAAAGAAAAATACAATCTGGAATTTTCACCAATAGCAACCACTCCCACCTAAAGAAACAAAGAAAAATTGAAGCTGATCTGAGCCTAAGAAAAGGATATAAAAACCTTTCAAAGCAATTTTTTTGGCAGTTAGCAGCACACCAGCCAAATTCATAACATAGCAACCTCCCATCTCCAATGATACCCAATATAGGCTGTTATCACAGTAATTCATAACTCATCCTCCCTCTCCTACTGTGGACAACTTTCTATGACTCTACTTATCTCTTCCTTTTAACAGAGACATTCACACCAATTTATTACTTATTGTATTTTTTGTTATTATTTATTTTTTAAACCTCTGTCATGTCTTCTTTGTTCTGCTTCCATATGCTTGATATAACATATTCTTTCTGGCAATTACTTGTTCAAGTTTTGGGCTTTGTGTTTTGTTTTGTATTGATTAAGCTTTTTATTGTTTTAGATGTAGTTGTGACAAATTTTATGTTGAGTTTAGATAAATTCTTTTCAGTTGAAGTTGTGATAGAGTTAGTGGGTAGAATAATATATTTTTCTGATTCATTGGGTTTGTGAAGAAGGACAACTATTCTATTTTGGAATATTTAATAAATCTTTTGTTTTGCATTGAATATAAAATAGCTAGGATATTGAAGGATCTTGAAATTATTTTCAATATATTTCTCCTGTTCATGTAAATATTGAGGGCTGCAAATTCTGAGTGCTCTTAAGTAGAATTCAAAGATCATTCCAGATTTTATTTTATTGTTATGATGAGAATAGAAATTTATGAGGTCATTCTTATTAGTTGATTTAAGATGGACACTAAGTTTTAGGCTGCTGTTAAATCAGTGTAACATGATGTCTAAGAAAGGTAAAGTATTGTTTTTTTCCATTTTGTATGTAAATTCTATTGTATGTTCATGATATGTCCCAGAAAGGGATATATATATATTATTTGAAGTAGGTAAGTGGTTTTGGCAATGTAACCGAGTAGAACAATCTAGCAAGTAGCCGTAAGGGACTGGTACTCATCATAGTCGTATGCAGTATGCTGAGATGTAGGCTTATACAATAGGAATAGTCAACAGATGTAGACCTATAGATGTAGACCTATATCCGTCCTCGCCTTAGTCTGTTTTTATGGCTGACACCAGCCAATCATATTACTGTGAGGGGGAACCAAGGTGTATGCATATTCATTACCTCACATATTCATTACATCACTTCCCCCTGAGCTAAATTTTCCCATGAACTTTAGCTTCAATATTTTCTCTTTTTAGGGTCTGGACATAATCGATTGACCTTTTTCCTAAGTCTTTTTTGCCTCAATCCTCCCTGCCATGGTGGCATTTGACACACTGGTACCTTTAGCCTTGAGGTCAGGAATACCTTCATTGTCAAATGTTGACTTGCTGGTACGGGAATTTCAAATGTGTCATACAGGACTTTCATAAAAATTTCTTTGGTATTTTCTGTGATGTCTGTAGTGTACCTGGGTCTGAATTAATACCATTGTCTTTTGCACCAAACTTTTTCCCCTTTTATGTCATATATGATCTGTCCAATTCTTTTGGCTATCATTCCTTCTTCCCAATACATTTTTCCAGCCCTAAAGTTCTTAAAAAACTTTGTCACCTGGCTTATACACTTTAGTCACCTAGTTTTCTTTTTTAGCAGTTCTCTTTGCTAAACTAGGCAACAGCCAGTCGAAGACAGAGTGTATTTTCCTTGCAAACATTAACTCTGCTGGCGATAATTCTGACATCATATTTGAGTTTGGCGTGATCCTATATACTGCCAAAAAAATTTTGAATACTTCTTTCATTTGTGTCCACACCTTGACTTTTCTTTAACACTCATTTAAAGGTGTCCACAAATTTTTCTGCCTGTCCATTCAATCTTGGATGATATAATAGCATTGTCATGTGATCAATGGACAATGGTGAACAGAACTCCTTGAATTCTCTTCCCATAAACTGTATTCCGTTGTCACTAACCAAAGTTTTAGAGAAACCAAAGCAACTAAAAATTTCAGTAAGTGCATTTATTGTATTTGTTGCAGTCAAATGTCTGCAGTTAACAATTTCTGGCCACTTAGTGAAACTGTCCACAATAATTTGGTAATAAGATCCATTTATGGGCCCTGCATAGTCGATATGCAATCGAGTCTATGGGACATCTGTCTTTGGCTATGGATGAATCTTTACTGGTGGATCCCTTGCTGCCAGTTAACATCCTCTGCACTGTTTCACCAAGTTTTCTAGGACTTGGTCCATACTTGGCCAATTTTTATAGCTTCTCATTAGAGATTTCATTCTCGAAATTCCTGGATGGCCAGTGTGAAATTCTTTTAGAATTTTCTTTTGCAGATTACCTGGCATTACAACTCTATCTGCGTATAGTAATACCTGTTTGCATATTGAAAATAAGTGACACACTAATTCCTTTTTTATATTTCTTGATCAACCAGACTTGCTTTTTCATTTTTTTTTAATGAAATCATCATTTTCTGCTGCTTTTTTCACATCCAGCATTTGGTAGTTCTCTAATATGCATTATTGTGTTGGGCCTTGTATTCACTTTTAATCAAAATATCATCTAAATATGCAATTGCAGGCTCTATACCAGCCAACATAGTGTCCATTATTTGCTGGAATAGGCTTGGAGCTACCTTCAATCCAAACGGAAGGTGATTTAGTTTAAACATCCCTTTATGCATGGTTATTGTCAGGTACTTCAAACATTTTTCAATGACTTTAACCTGAAGGTAAGTCTCCAACTGTGAAAACACTCTACCTCCGTTTAATATAGTGAATATATCCTCAGAAGACGGTAGAAGATATGCATAGTCTTTCAAACAGTCATTTAAAAATCAGTCAAAAAATCAGTGCAAACTCTGATTTTTTTTTTTTTAATTATATCACTTTTCTCCAACCTTTCTAATTCCTCATTTATTGTGTCTAGTGCCAAAAATGGTACTTTTCTATCTCTGGTCTAAAAATTGGTTTAACATTTTCTTTCGATTCGAAGTTGACTTCTGTTTTTGTGCAAGGACCTAGTCCTTCTGAAAAGATGTGAGGGAATTTGCTTTTCAAATCCATAATAAATCTTTCTGTTTTCTTCATCATATCATTCTATATGACGTTAACTTTGTTACAGAAAGCAAATATCGGAAATTTCCATAAGTTAAACATATGATCCAGTCTAAACCAAAGAGGTTTACTGAACCAGGGAGCACATACACTTTTGATTTGTGAATTTTTCCCATGAATAAAATGTGACATTTTAATTCACCTTTAAACTTAAGTCTTTTTCCTGACACTCCCCTAGCAATTTTGTCTGTGTTAGTCAATGGTGAGTAACCAATTTTTTTCCATGTTTGCTCATTTATTATTGAGGTATCACCTCCAGAATCAAGTAATAATTTTACGGTCTGCTCATTTATTTTTAGATTGAGGTATTTTCTTCTTTTACCCTCGTCAATTTTGTTTTTCAACCAAACTACGTTCATTTTTGTTTGCAACTTTGATTTTACTTTTCTCTGTTTTGTCCAACAATAAGAACTTCTATGGCCTACACGCCCATAATTAAAACATTTTATATCTAAAGAAACAATCCTTCTTTATATGCTGTCCTTCACACAAACTGCATATAATTTTTCTTTCTTTATTCTGTATCCACTTCAGTTGTCTTACAGTTTGTACTTGCAAGATGCTCTTCTCCTCAATCCAAGTATTATCTTTTTTTATGTTTATAAGTCGCTGACATTCTTCCATTACTTTCTGTAGCATAATCTTCAGATCCTGTGCCATGATAGTGAGGATTCTTGATCTAATTTCTTTGTCTTTTGGTGTCATTAGCCCCTGCACAAAAATTAGACACTTGAATATGTTGCTTGACAATTCCTTTAATTTAAATGCCTCACACTGTGCATTAACCATACCTGCATACATGACAAAATCATCACCCTCTTGTTTAATGATATTTAAACACTTGTGTTGTGTATGAAATAGACTTTTATTGAAAATTTTTGACAAAATTTCTACAGTGTCGCTGAATATAATTTCTTCTTTGCATATTTTGTATTTTCTTCTGTTCCCAACTTCTGCAACAATAGAATGATTTTTTCCTCGTCTGACCATTTTTCACATCTTTTCTTAAATATTCATATTTAAATTCAGATAGTGAATTTGAAATTCCTTCCGCAGAAAAAAAAATAGAACCCGGTTCTTTTGTTTCCCTTGAGAATATATCTTCCAAATGTGATTTGCTGTCATTTAAATTCTGTTGGTGGATGCATATTTTCCTAACAAGATTTCCTGATTATTCAGGCTAGTAGATGTAAATAAATATATTGTTTAATGATAAAAAAACAAAGCATCTACTCAAATATGAGTATCCATTAAAAATAATGATTAAACAAATAAATTAAAAATATGTTGGAGTTAATCAATTTCATAATGGATTTTGTAAAAATATTGTAAATATATATAGTTTTATTGCAAAGAATTTGTCACTTTAACTGAGCAGGTTCATGCTGACTTCAAAGTTTTGTGAGGCCACCATTATGATGGCCTCATTCATTAGGGCTGGTTTTCTTGTTCCAGCAACGATGAGTGAGGGCATTATAATGGTGACCTCACAAAACTTCAAAGTCAGCATGAACCTGCTCAGTTAAAGTAAAATTCTTTGCACTAAAACTATCAATGCTCTATCTTCACCGAATATCGAGCACTTTACAATAAAATAATTGCTTGCCAAAATAACTTTTATTGGTAAAACCACTGAAAATCAGAAATCTTGGCATCAAACATTATCATAACTCATCATTATGCATGGATGTGCGTTGTGGTGCAGTGGATATCGACACAAAATGACAAATCGGGGAGCTGAGTTTGAATTCCAGTTGAATTCCTTGCATTCACTTACGCACAAATACCCTTAGGAAAGGTATTAATCTGTCTCTTCCCTCCAGTTATGGGTTAAACAATAGGACAGATTGGGTTCTATCACCTTGGTTAGCAACCAGTTTACCACAGAAAACAATGGCAACCTACTGTGGGATAATGTTCTGTTCTGTCAGTCATGTTTCTTTTGAGACATGATTGCCCAAGCGTGTATCACGTATGGCACTTAACTGACTGATATATATGTATAGAAAATGTTCAATATCAGGGATAGAGTGTATATACATATAAAAGTTGACACTGGGGTTAACACAGAGTGGCAACAGTCTGTTTCATGTCAAGTGTGTTGTGTTTTGTCTTGACATTATATATGTTGAGGAATGGTGCATTATGCGTAGCAATGTCTATTATATTATCTTAACTGTTATTGGGTAGGTGGTCATGTTATGTTTCAAATAGCAATATCATTTATATTATCGCAACTGTTATTGGGTAGGTGGTAATATTATGTTTCAAATAGCAATGTCTATTTTATTATCCTAACTGTTATTGAGTAGGTGGTCATATTATGTTTCAAATAGCAATATCATTTATATTATCGCAACTGTTATTGGGTAGGTGATAATATTATGTTTCAAATAGCAATGTCTATTATATTATCCTAACTATTATTGGGTAGGTGGTCATGTTATGTTTCAAATAGCAATGTCTATTATATTATCCTAACTATTATTGGGTAGGTGGTTATGTTATGTTTCAAATAGCAATGTCTATTATATTATCTCAACAGTTATTGGGTAGGTGGTCATGTTATGTTTCAAATAGCAATGTCTATTATATTATCCTAACTGTTATTGAGTAGGTGGTCATGTTATGTTTCAAATAGCAATGTCTATTATATTATCCTAACTATTATTGGGTAGGTGGTCATGTTATGTTTCAAATAGCAATGTCTATTATATTATCCTAACTGTTATTGAGTAGGTGGTCATGTTATGTTTCAAATAGCAATGTCTATTATATTATCCTAACTATTATTGGGTAGGTGGTAATGTTATGTTTCAAATAGCAATATCTATTATATTATCCTAACTATTATTGGGTAGGTGGTCATGTTATGTTTCAAATAGCAATGTCTATTATATTATCCTAACTGTTATTGAGTAGGTGGTCATGTTATGTTTCAAATAGCAATGTCTATTATATTATCCTAACTATTATTGGGTAGGTGGTCATGTTATGTTTCAAATAGCAATGTCTATTATATTATCCTAACTGTTATTGAGTAGGTGGTCATGTTATGTTTCAAATAGCAATGTCTATTATATTATCCTAACTATTATTGGGTAGGTGGTCATGTTATGTTTCAAATAGCAATGTCTATTATATTATCCTAACTGTTATTGAGTAGGTGGTCATGTTATGTTTCAAATAGCAATGTCTCTTATATTATCCTAACTATTATTGGGTAGGTGGTCATGTTATGTTTCAAATAGCAATGTCTATTATATTATCCTAACTGTTATTGAGTAGGTGGTCATGTTATGTTTCAAATAGCAATGTCTATTATATTATCCTAACTATTATTGGGTAGGTGGTCATGTTATGTTTCAAATAGCAATGTCTATTATATTATCCTAACTATTATTGGGTAGGTGGTCATGTTATGTTTCAAATAGCAATGTCTATTATATTATCCTAACTATTATTGGGTAGGTGGTCATGTTATGTTTCAAATAGCAATGTCTATTATATTATCCTAACTATTATTGGGTAGGTGGTCATGTTATGTTTCAAATAGCAATGTCTATTATATTATCCTAACTATTATTGGGTAGGTGGTCATGTTATGTTTCAAATAGCAATGTCTATTATATTATCCTAACTATTATTGGGTAGGTGGTCATGTTATGTTTCAAATAGCAATGTCTATTATATTATCTCAACTGTTATTGGGTAGGTGATAATATTATGTTTCAAATAGCAATGTCTATTATATTATCCAAACTATTATTGGGTAGGTGGTCATGTTATGTTTCAAATAGCAATGTCTATTATATTATCCTAACTATTATTGGGTAGGTGGTCATGTTATGTTTCAAATAGCAATGTCTATTATATTATCCTAACTATTATTGGGTACGTGGTAATGTTATGTTTCAAATAGCAATGTCTATTATATTATCCTAACTATTATTGGGTAGGTGGTCATGTTATGTTTCAAATTATTCTAGAAGCTATTGAGTAGGAATAATTGTAGATTTGAATTCGATTATTTGTAGCTATTTTATAGTGTTGTTTTTTAACTTTTTACTTGTCATTGATTATTTTGTTATTTGTTATTGACTCTTATTATTGCATTTACACCTGTTTATGTGTGCATTTCCAGGTTGTTTAATTTGTTCATTTATTTAGAGTTTTTATTTATTAATTCCTTATTTTTTGGGGTTGCTTATCTTATTTGTTCAAAGTATTGACTTTGTCTGAAGTATATTATATTATCTGCATTATATATAGTGTATATATTTGTATTTTTCATTATGGCATTTCACAATATTTTTACATTTTTAGTTTCCAATTTTTAAGTAACATACTAAAAACTTGTTCTTCTGTCTATATTTTGGCATAAGTTATGATCATTTATTTAGCAATTTGTGTTGGTCTGGGAAAGTGGTTATAGCTATTTTCTCCTCCAGACAGAGTTTAAAATTATTGAATACATAGTTGTAGACTGATACTCTTTTCTTTATTTTTCATGACATTTTTAGTGTAATTTGTTTTTTGTCTTAAATTTCTCATATATATTTAGAAAGTATTGTGCTGTTCATGTATTTACTATTTTTAAAGAATGTTTTGCATGCATAGTTTGTCTGTTTGCATAATTCTGAGAAGAGCTAACAGAATTATACCAAAATCAATAAGTTTTGAGAAAAGTTAATAGTATTCTTTCAAAAACAATAACATTTTATCGAAATCAATAATTCTGAGAAGAGTCAGTAACATTCTATCAACATCAATAATTCTGCGAAGATTTAATAGTATTCTATCAAAACCAGTAATTTTAAGGTTTAATAATATTCTATAAAGATCATGAATTTTAAGAAGATTTACTAATATTCTATCAAAATCAATAATTTTGGTAAAGAGTTAATAACATTTTATCAAAATCAATAATTTTGAGAAGATCTAATCAAAAATCATTTCTATCAAAATCAATCATTTTGAGATGTGTGTGTGTGTGAGTGTATGGCAAGCCACACACACACACACACACACACACACACACACACACACACACACACACACACACACATAAATATATATATATATATATATATATAGGCCCCCAAAAATTGTGCTACTCATTAGATTTAATAATTAGTAATTTCATATCTTCTTTGGTTTAATTAACTCCTACTAAACGAGAATGTTCAAACTATTTAACCATTTAGTGCAGGATATTCAATTTTTTTGAGGGTGTGCGTAACTAAAATTTAGAATCTGCCAGCCCTAGGATTACCATTAGTCATAAAATAGATTTGTTAGCAAGAGCTAAAATTTTAAAGAAACTTTATACAATAATGGCTTGATTTCATTATTATTATTGCTGTTAAAGATATGATAAAACACTAGAGGAAGTAGCCTGAAAGGGGCTATTAAATTAGATTGAAAAAGGCATGAACTCTTCAATGTTTAGATGATTCTTCAAAATCCAGAGTGCGGTCCTGGTATATACTGTATATTTCTAAGAAATTAACAGATTTAATATTTAATCAAACATTATTTCTTATTAATTAAGCCCTATGTTTTAGTGGATACACATATTTGAGTAGAAGTATCATTTTTTTAAACAGTATGTATTTTCTTACTACACAAAGCATGACTACTGTGGGATAATCTTCTGCCTAGTCAGTTATGTTTCTTTCGAGACATGATTGCCCAAAGCTTGTATCCCGTATGGCATTTAACTGATGTATTTCTATATTTGAAATGAAAACAAAGTAATTTCTAAGAAATTATTAGATTTTATTTTTAATGTGATCATTGCATAAGTTGAAGGATTATCAGAGGGTTAAAATAACCTACACTTTAAATTCAGGCTCAATTCTTTTTGGTTTAATTTTAAATTCAAATTATACTTTTACATTTTCATGTCACAGATTTTAAAAACTGAAACAAAAGGATTTTTTTTATGTTTGTTGATGCTGATCAATTTCTAAATAATGGACATTTAATAAACCGGCTTTCTCTTTTCCAATCTTTTCACTTTTCTTTTTTTCTTTTTTTTTCAATTGGAGTAGATAGACTAAACTATCGCCCGGTTCACACTCCACCCACAACTATTGAACAGGTGTAGAGGCTCATCCCTAGTTCCCTGTTTAGGATGTGGTTTCTGGCTTTCTCTTTTCCAATCTTTTCACTTTTCTTTTTTTTCTTTTTCAATTGGAGTAGATAGACTAAACTATCGCCCGGTTCACACTCCACCCACAACTATTGAACAGGTGTAGAGGCTCATCTCTAGTTCCCTGTTTAGGATGTGGTTTCTGGCTTTCTCTTTTCCAATCTTTTCACTTTTCTTTTTTTTCTTTTTCAATTGGAGTAGATAGACTAAACTATCGCCCGGTTCACACTCCACCCACAACTATTGAACAGGTGTAGAGGCTCATCCCTAGTTCCCTGTTTAG
Source organism: Ascarosepion bandense (assembly GCA_037127315.1). Taxonomy (NCBI): domain Eukaryota; kingdom Metazoa; phylum Mollusca; class Cephalopoda; order Sepiida; family Sepiidae; genus Ascarosepion; species Ascarosepion bandense. The sequence goes on along the minus strand of JBBBDQ010029152.1, from coordinate 46,483 downwards.
GATGTGGTTTCCGGCTTTCTCTTTTCCAATCTTTTCACTCTTACATAGCCCCCTGCACATCAGTGGCGTTACCGCCTTGCTCGGGGTGATACGATTTAAAAAAAAAAATAGTTCTTATCATTTAAATGTTATATTTTACTGAACACGTGTGTTTAAGAAGAGACCCTGTTTTTTTAAATTTTATTACATCTACCAGCCTGTGCATTTGAGAGTCTTTATAAAGAAAAATGTGCTCTGTTTCAGGGATCAAACATGAGTCTTCCTTTCTAGAGGAAGCTACCATCTGATCTAGCATACTTTTAATTTCTTAAAATGCAAAAAAATGAATTTTTCTTTGAAATTCATAATCTGGAGTGCATAATCTAAAAAATTAATTTTTTTTTATAATCATTTCACTCCAAGCAAAGCAGGACCACAACTGGTGTGCAGGGGATGACAGTGAGAGAAAAAAACAAGGTACAGAGGATGTCAAAGAAAGGATAAGAGAAGGATGGGAATCAAGAAAATGGCCAGTGATGTTGCATTTAATCTTTTGGAGATTATAGCTACAAGAGAAGCAAGCAAATGGAAGGGAGTTCCATAAACAGGAAGTGCAAGAAAAGAAACTGTTAGAGTAGAAGAGACAGTTACATTTTACTATTACAACAGTAAAAGGATGGGACCTTGAGACCAGTTTAGTAGTACATGTAAATACATGTGGTTGGGGGACCAGTGAAAAAAGCTCGTCAGAGCAGTTACCATGAAAATATTTTTAGAGAAGACAGAGGGAAGCCACACCACATTGGTGAGAAAGTGACTGAAGGCAGGCTGCCAAGTCAGGATCGATTATATTGCAGATCCTCTTTTGGATTTTGTTAGCAATATATAAGAGAACTCCAGATTATGAATTTTGACTATTTCAAAATTTTGTTTTGATTTTCATGGAAGAGACCAATAAATTTATATATCAAACTGAACCCCCCACTCTATTAACATTTATAAAATTGTGGAGAACTATCTTGGAGATTTAAGAGGGCTTGAGTTGAGTAACCTAAATGTACGAACAAATTGCTAGCAAGACAGACTGTCCAGACATTGGTGCTGGAATGATGAGGTGTATATGTCAGCAAGTCAGATCGAGGCTGGCAGCATACCCAATATGCAAATTCTCTGGCTTGGCAAGAACATATAAAAAAGGCAAGTTTTTGTTGAATGGGCAGTTGGAATTTGTGCGTACAGCAGAGTTCATGTCGGTGCATTTTAAACCAGAATTCATTGCGAGGATGCTACAGAATCCCAGGTTTACTGCTATAAAAATTTAATTAAAAAAACAAAAATTTGTATTCTTTATTTAGAGTGTTTAATCTATAGTAATATGCAAAAGAAATTTGAAAAAGATTATTATTTCTGGTTGCAGTGCCTAGTGAAAATCAAAATAATATTTGCAAAACCAGACTAGTAATCCACACAAAACTGAACCTATTATCTAAATGTAAAACCACAAACCTGAACTCTCCTCTGTCCTCTCTAAGCTCTACAACTACTGCTTATCTGCTTCTTGCTTTCCTGCCTGTTGAAAGTCTTCTTCTGTAATTGCCATATTTAAGAATACAGGAGAACCCTCGGACCCTGCTAATTACCACCCTATCAGCCTCCTTCCGTTCTTTGGCAAAGTGTTTGAAGCCATTTTCAACGCTGAGGTGGTTCAGCATCTCACAGCACACAAGCTCTTCTCAGACAAACAGTATAGTTTCCGCTTCACCAGGTCTACTGCTGACATGCTAACAGCCATCACTGAGTATATATACCAGGCTCTCGACAAGAATGGCAAAGCTCAAACTGTTGCCCTGGATATTTCCAAAGCGTTTGACAGAGTCTGGCATGCTGGCCTTCTATGCAAACTGCAGAGCTATGGTTTAACTGGACATTTGTTTGACCTAATCCAGTCATTCCTCTCTAATCACACATTGAAGGTAGTATTAAAAGAACATGCTTCCCAAAACTACCATACAAACGTGGGTGTCCCTCAAGGCTCTATTCTGGGTCCTACGCTTTTTCTGATCTACATTAACGATTACACCAATGCTATAAGATCCCAAGTAGGCATGTATGCTGATGACACCACAGTTTACTCTCACCTCAATCAAAAATCTGGTGAGGGTGACAAAGCAAACCTCGCTGCTGAGTTTGAGAAGGAGTTCCAATCCATGGTGAACTGGGGTAAGAAATGGCTTGTAAATTTTAATGCTTCCAAAAAGAAGCTGCTATCTATTAACCATCATAGACAATTGCTCCTACCTCCCATTAGCATGGAACAGACTAGCCTCCCTCAGAGTAAAACACTATGCCTCCTTGGCCTCACACTCTCAGTGAACCTCAAGTGGAATGACTATATCAAATCCATTGCTAAATCCGCTGCTATGAATGTCGGTTCTCTGTGCAGGGCCAGGAAGTTTTTCCCATCTGAGTTCATCTTGCACATATATAAATCTACCATCTGCCTGTGTATTGAATACTGCTGCCACATCTGGTCAGGTGCCCTTGCTATTCTCCTTGGGGTTCTTGACAAAATCCAATGGAGAATCTGTAATGTGATTGATACCGACTTGGCAGCCCAGCTGCAGTCACTCTCTCACCGGTGTGATGTGGCTTCCCCGTGCCTCTTCTATATAGACTTTCAAGGCTACTGCTCTAATGAACTTAGATCACTGGTGCTCCCTAGGTATGAATTTACATGAGCTACTAGATTAGCAACTAGGTTCCACCCTTTTACAGCGGAACGGATAAAATGTAATCGCAATTTCTACTCTAACAGTTTCTTTTCTCGCACTTCCCGCCTGTGGAATTCCCTTCCATATACTTGCTTCCCCAACAGCTACAATCTCCAAGAATTTAAATGTAAGGTCAATAGACATCTTCTATCTCACTAACTCATATCCATTCTTGCAAGCTCTTTTCTCCATCCACTCCACCCCCATTACACCAGTATTCTTATCCATCTATTACTCTCCTCCTGACATTTCCTATAACTAACCCCTCTTTCTCATCACTTTTCCCTAGTAACCTCCTGCACAACAGTGGCAGTAAAATGATTTGTTTGGGGTAAAATGATTATATATATATATAGTTCTATACATCTATCCTGGTTTGCTGTCACCAATTATTTTGTGAAGTTTTAAGTTATTTTGTTCTATATTGTTCGATGTTTTGTTCTATATTGTTCTATATTTTGTTCTACATTGTTCTATATTTTGTTCTATATTGTTCTATATTTTGTTCTATATTGTTCTATATTTTGTTCTACATTGTTCTATATTTTGTTCTATATTGTTCTATATTTTGTTCTATATTGTTCTATATTTTGTTCTATATTGTTCTATATTTTGTTCTACATTGTTCTATATTTTGTTCTATATTGTTCTATATTTTGTTCTACATTGTTCTATATTTTGTTCTATATTGTTCTATATTTTGTTCTACATTTTTCTATATTTTGTTCTATATTGTTCTATATTTTGTTCTACATTGTTCTATATTTTGTTCTATATTGTTCTATATTTTGTTCTATATTGTTCTATATTTTGTTCTATATTGTTCTATATTTTGTTCTACATTGTTCTATATTTTGTTCTATATTGTTCTATATTTTGTTCTATATTGTTCTATATTTTGTTCTACATTGTTCTATATTTTGTTCTATATTGTTCTATATTTTGTTCTATATTGTTCTATATTTTGTTCTATATTGTTCTATATTTTGTTCTATATTGTTCTATATTTTGTTCTACATTGTTCTATGTTTTGTTCTATATTGTTCTATATTTTGTTCTATATTGTTGTATGTTTTGTCCTATATTGTTCTTTATTTTGTTCTATATTGTTGGCTGTGATTAGTTTGTTAATTTTCAATTTCAGTTGCTTACAACTTTTTTAGACATCTCTTATCACACTAACTCGCATCTATTCTCTCAAACTCTCTTCCCATCTACCCCACCCCCATCCTTGGTATCCTCATCCGTCTATTACCCTCCTCTCGACATTTCTTATAACTAACCACTCTTTCTCATCACTTTCCCCTATACAATCCCCTATGCAACAGTGGCAGTAGAACACTTTGCTTGGGGTGAAATGATTAGAAAAAAAAAAATTCAACAAAACAAGAAGTAAAACAAAAAACTAGTAGAGCATGTCGCCAACACCTTCTCAGGTAGGAACACCCAAAAATAACAGACCAAGCAGAGATCATAAAAATTTCTAATCCAACCACTCTTTCTACTGAAACATCTCCCTTGTCAATGACTCCAAAAGAGTCGTTCCCAAAGAGTTATGACCCAACTAACCAAAGATCTCAAAATAAACCTTACTGACAATCTTCCTCAAAGCAAATAATACATTTGGAAGAAATAAACTGTAAAAATCCTTTGGATAAAAACAAACCATTTCAACACACCTGAAAAATAGTCAAAATAGACAATCCTGCACCTCAAAAGCTCAAATAAAAAATACCCAATAAAATCTTTCAACTATATTATGGTCTGTAAAACCATAAATTTCTTTTTAAATCATTCTTCACAAGTTTAAATCACTTAATGATCAAAGTGAATTTTTTAGCTATTGTCTTATATTCATTATATATATTACACTTACGCACATACTCATATTTATTATTTATATTACACTTACACACAAATACCCTTGGGAAACATATTAATCTGTCTCTTCCCTCCAGTTATAGATTAAACAATAGGACAGATTGGGTTCTATAACCTTGGCTAGTAACCAGTCTACTGCAAAAAGCAATGCAGGATAATCTTCTGCCCAGTCAGTCATGTCTCTTTCGAGACATGATCACCCAAAGCATATATCACGTATGACACTTAACTAACTGATATATTACATTAATTTCCTTGTTTTTACAGCTCTTATAACAAACTTTAGGTTCACCTGAACTTTTGGGGTTTGGGACAGTGATCATTTTATATATGAGATTTTAGGATAAATTTCTGATTTTTTACAATTTTTTTTTATTGCAATATTTTGCTCCATTTGAATTTTTTATTTGTTGTCTAGTAGTTATTAGCAATGTGTGTTGTGCTACAATAGATTATGCACAAATACCCTTGGAAATTGTATCAATCCATCTCTTTTCCCTCCTGCTATGTGTTGAATAGTAGGATTGATTAGTTCTATAGCTTTGGTTGGAAACCAGTCTACTGCAGAAAGAAATGGCAACCTACAGTAGGAAAATCTTCTGTCTTGTCAGTCATGAATCGAAAGAAACATGATCGCCCAAGCATGTATTGCGTATGACACTCAACTGACTGAGTATTTATTGTATACAAACTGTATTGATAAGTATCCAATTTTATTTTTTTCTGCCAAAACTTGTGCCATGTAAGGAAAATTGTTTGGATGGGTTGTGGAAATTTTTGCACCAGTAGGCCACATCAGTTCTAGGGTACAGACATGTAGCACATTCTCATCAGACCGAATTCATCAAGTTTTGATAAAAGTTTGCTGATATCCATAATCATCCAGAAGATTCAGAAGGGCTTTGCCGATGATGCAGTGGGCAAAACTCAGGTCAAGAAGTAGTACAACCGCTTCAAATATGGTTGTAACTCAGCAAGGCAGGCTTGAGCAGGCCATCCACAATCTGAAATGAGGAGCCAATTGATGAGGTTTGGCGAACAGTCATAAAAGACCATCTTGTAACAATCCAGGAAATTGCTCACAAGTAAGCAGTGTATTCCATTTTAATAGTGGATTTGTGTATATAGAGAGTGCCATCAAAATTTGTCCACTCATTCTGCCCACATAATACAAACTTTCCTGGTCAAGAACAGTAGATCCCTTGTTTAACAGACTTCCTATTTTCCTGACTTAGGAAGTAATTTCAGTTGTGAGGGGAAATTGAGACAAGGAATGGCGGAACTCCATAGCATTCCACAGAAGGCATTCCTGAGGTGTTAGCAGCAGTGGCAGAACTGCTGGAAGAAGTGTGTAAACTCCCAAGGTGTGTAAACTCCCAAGGTGTGTAAACTCCTAAGGTGATTAAATAAAATTTGTGAAATGTACAAAATTGCACAAAAGTTGAATATTTTTTGAAAGCACCCCGTATCTTCGTTCATCTGGACTAATTACCTTGTTTATTTTGTTTTTTATCATAAAATTTCCAACCATCTGATTTTTTTTAACATGTGGTCTTGTAAATATATGATTCATTGGTTCATTTAGACAACTTTCTTTAGTTTTAAACAATTTTATCCCAATATTTCTAGTCACATGAATTTTTCAGATATGGAATTTTAATTATGATATTGGTACATTGAGAGTAATTTTTAAAATTTCATTAAATTTTCATCCATTTGAATAAGTTTTCTAATTTTCGTATATATTGTTTCATCTGGTCTAATTAACTTGTCTTGGCAGTTTTTTTTTGTCCATCTAATTTTTTTTAGATATTGTCTTTTAAATATTGTATACATAGGTCTATTGAACTGCTTTTTACCTATATTTCTGAGATGAGGTAGTATTTACACAATTTACATTATTCGGACTATTGTTTTCATCTTTGTTGCCATTTGTATGTTTACATTATATTATATGGGTGGTGTAAAGAAAGGGATCATTCTCTGCCTGCAACATTGAGCAAAAATCATAAAAAGTGACCCAGAGACATATAAACAGGAAATGGTCAGTATAAGCAGTACTCTATAACATAACAATTATCCAGGGTACATGACAACAACTCCAATAAACATGGAAGGGAGGGTTCATGAGGGTAACAACTTTCAGAAAACAGCCTTGGTCTGTCTACCCCTTGTAAAGGAGTTATCGGAGAAAATACAAAGGATCTGTGGCCTATATAACATCAGGACAATCTTCAGAAGTGGTTCTACACTTTGCAGATACCTCTCCAGAGTAAGACCCCTAAGAGAGGAGGACATGACTAAGGACTGTGTGTACGCCATTCCATGTAGTTGTGGAAAGAAATATAAAGGAGAAACAGGCTGCATCCTTAAGGTAAGTCTACAAGAACATCGCAAAGCCATAACATGAGGGGGTAATAGAAAAAACAGGCATAGCTGACCACATATGAAGGGAGAAAGGGGATCACCACCCCCATCCCCCATGGGAAGAAGTTGAAATAATAGATAGAGAACGCCACTGGAAACTATGTAAACTTAAGGAATCAGCACATATGCTAGGCTACAAAAATCTCCTAAACTGACCAAGTATAGAGATGAATACAATATGGGAACCAATAATATGGAGTGCCAAAGAAAATTATTAGTGTCAAAAATTGCAATATGAACTCTGGTAAAAAAATACTAGCGAAAACCATTAACATAAAAAATTGCAATATGAACTCTGGTAAAAAAAATGGTTACTGAACATTAGGTTTATAAGTCTCAGAAATTCAATTGTTCTTGTCTTTAAGGACACATGGCCCAGTGAATATAGACGTTGGTTAGTTTCAGTAACTTGACCCAAAGAGTTGTGACGATCACTACCAGGCTACGGCAGTAACTTAGAGTTGGGTTAAAGAAATCAAGCATGCATGATGGACAGAGAATCAGTCTTCATTTGTAATATATTGGTTTGTTTATTAAGTAAACTAGCAGTATAGACCGGCGTTGCTCGGGTGTAATGAAAGCTTTAAAACTAATCCATGGTCCTGCAGCTCAGACTCAGCCTAAAGAATATTTGTATGAAGTTTGGTAAGAATTGGATAAAAATTGTGGATTTGTATAAAGGACATACAGACAGATAAACAGACACACACACACACATCTTGCCTTTTATATATATATATATTATCGATTTTCTGCACTATTGTAAGAACTGCAACTTTAAAACTTCTGAATATCGTTTCTTATGTCTTTGTCTATGAGTGTATCAAATTGGATTAAAATCGAACCACTCCTTCTATAACCTGATTTTTTTGATTATTGATTTTCAATATTTATTGGGGGTACTTTGACACAAAACCTAGCTAAGAACACTCGCAGATGCTTATAGTACAACTGTGGAAACTTTCAAGAAAATCGGTTCAGCCGTTTTGGAGTCTATAAGTAATGGACACACACACACAGAGACAAAGTTCCATTTATAAATAAGTTTAGATAGATTAGATTTAGATTTTCCACTTAATAAGTGAAAACCTTTTTGACCAGCCGAACAGATTGGTTCATTTGGATTACTTCATTTACACTATAGACCAAAAGTTTAGTCTTCCTCTGGATTTTATTAATTATGAAATACAAAGGAAATGAAGATGATTGAACTTTGTAAACATGGCATGGTGGATCTTAGCTGTAAAGGTCTGAACAAGTAGAACTAGGGAATGCAGTTTGTCAGAACATTATCTATAGAAATAGCAATACAGTGAGTGGCTTGTGATGTTGCATCTGTGGGAGAGGGGTTGTCTTTGAAATCTTTTTTTCTAAATGACCCAGAACTCTGAGAAATTTAATTCCTAAAATTAGATTCTCTTAACTCTTGGAAATATACTGCATGGCAGGTAGATTCAGGTAATTTCTGAAGCTGTATAAGGATCTGATCACTTTTTTTTTCATTGTCTTTGGAAATGGATTGGATACATGAATTCCACTTCTGGTCTGGGGGTGGGGGGTGCGCAATGAAAAACAGGCTTGTAATATTTATTTTCTGAACTGTTGAAAAAAATCTAAAATTTAAAGAAATTTTATCCTCAATGTGGTATAATCTAAATGTAAACTATTTTTTCTGAATTTTGTAATAAAAATTGCTTGGTAGTGAATATTTTCTTCTTTGGTTTCATTATCTTTATAAGTTGCTATGAAATGGTTGAAGTAGCTCTTAAATTTCATTATATTTTGCCTTTAAACTTTGATAGCATTAGTTTTATATCACCCAAACATCAAAATAATAAACATGAAGATAAACAAACTACTTCGAACTTTTATTTGACAACATCATTCCTGTCTTATAAAATAATTCTAATGGTCATTTTTTTAAAAGGAAATGCTAGAAACCTTTCATAAAATTTAAGCAAAAAAAAAAAAATACTAAAAAGCATCAGTGAATCTTTTTATCTCTCAATAATATAGAAATGAAAATCTCAACTCTCTGAAGAGTTAAAAATGATTTATGAAATTTTATTTCATGCAAAGGAATTTTTATTTTAAAAAAATCTATTTTTTTATAAAATTTCATTGATTTTTTTTCTTTTCTTTTCTGAGTCATATTTCTCAAGATGTAAACAATTAAATATCTGATGCTTTTTTCTAACTCACATTCTGGACAAAATTTAATTGATTTTTCTTTTGTTCTTTTTCTCAAGTGATGTTGCAAATCAATGAAAAAATTAATTTACTTCAATAAATTGTTTCACTTATGAACTAATGCTCATGTGTTCATAAGATTAAATTTCCTGACTCATTCTATAATGTTAGGGAAATCTGAGAAGTGTTTTTGAAATTTAATCAGCTGTTTATTTCATGAACATCCTTTAAGAAATGTAGTTTTACTTTTGTGAGACCTCTTCTCACCCAATAAGTCAGCGAGGGGATCTTTCTTAATGTCTGTGAGGTTCGGTTTGGTTAATTTTGTTTTATGGCATATCAATCTCAATGGGTTATATAATGCCAACAAAATTTTTAGGATAGGTTTGTATCAATAAAATGTGTATTCTTTGTAAAAAATCAATTTATAGATCAGTTTAGATTGATGCATTTTTGTAAAGAGGGTTTTTGTTGAGTGTCAAATGTATTGCTGGTATTTTTACTATAAAAATTGATTTTTATACTTTCATATTGTTTTGACCCCAATTTGCAGGGATTCACTATTTGACCAGAGCTGGGACCCTAACAAGTGCTACCATGTTGGGTCAGGGTAGACCTGGGAACAAGAGAAATTTGTAACACCGTATCCTCACCCCACTGAGCTGACGCACTCCACAAGACCAGCTGTTGGTCCGGTATGGTCCAGTACTACAGGTTAGACAAAGTGTCCGGTTCCCAATGTCAATTTGATGCATCCCTCCAGCCACACTGTGATTGTTTTGATAATGGAAAGCAGTCATCAGATTGTAGAAGCCCAGAAGCTTTCCGTTGGTCCACCTGCAAGTTTGTCAGGTGAGAATCAGGTTAACAGGAAAATAGATATAACCAAGTTAATGCAATTTTGGAAGAACAAAAAGTTTTTTATATATCAAAGACAAACACACAAAAAGAAATAACAATTTTTGTTGCACAAAGTTGAATGTCTCTTGTATTTTTTAATTTTTTTATTTTTAATCATGTCACCCCAAGCAAGGCGGTAATGCCACTGATGTGCAGGGGGCTACGTAAGAGTAAGAAGATTGGAAAAGAGAAAACTGGAAACCACATCCTAAACAGGGAACAAGGGATGAGCCTCTACTATGAACTATCTAAACTTATTTATAAATGGAACTTTGTCTGTGTGTGTGTGTGTGTGTCCGTTAACTATAGACTCCGAAACAGCTGAACCGATTTTTTTGAAAATTTCCACAGTTGCACTATAAGCGTCTGCAAGTGTTCTTAGCTAGGTTTTGTGTCAAGGTACACAAAACCTAGCTAAGAACACGATAAGATAAATATCGAAAATCGATAATCGAAAAAATCGGGTTATACAAGGATTGGTCCGGTTTTAATCAAATTTGATACACTCATAGACAAAGACATAAGAAACGATATTCAGAAGTTTCAAGGTTGCAGTTCTTACAATAGTGCAGAAAATTGATAATATATATGTATATATATATCTAAAAGGCAAGATGTTTGTGTGTGTGTCTGTTTATCTGCCTGTATGTCTGTATTTTTTCAGCCCTTTTATTTAAGTTTTTGCTTCGGGTTTGGCTCTAAGTAGGTATAATTGTAGTTCTTAGTCTCAGCCATGATACCATTTACTCAGAGGACTTATTTAGCCTTCAAAATTCAGTTTACAATGAAAACAACTTATTTGATATTGATACCAGGAAATCAAAATTTGACTTACATCCATTCATTTTTTTTTTCAGTCTAAGGTTTCGCTTTAACTGGAAACAACTATTGCTTTTTAGTCTTTCGTGCCAACGTTCAAAGAGTCTGAGCTCCAGGACCATGGATTAGTTTTAAAGCTTTCATTACACTCGAGCAATGCTGGGCTATACAGCTAGTAACCAAATAAAACACAAACACTTCAAATAATTTCTGTAAAGAAGAGATGTGGTTTTTTCTAACCCTTTTTGGTCTGTTCTTAGTGCAACTACTACAACTTTTGACATTCCTGTTCTCAGTCATAGTAATAGTAGTAATAGTATTAGCAGTAGTAGGAGTAGCGTTATTTAGATGTTAGCAGTGGTATTTTGCTTTTTCGCCCTTAGCATCAGCAACATACAGTGGACTTACTTTCAATTTCTGATGTCTCTCAACTCATTTTGACTGCTTTCGAAGACAGTTGAACCCCAACTCCTACTTTCCTGGTCTTTATCTTACTCACCTCTTTTATAAAAAGAACCAGCCTCACATGTTTTACTTGTGATGTATCTGCCTGTTACTTCTCTATGGAGTTCTCACTGTTGTTTTCCCAAACATTTATTCTTCTCCTTGAAGAGTACTAAGTCTATTGGCTTTACTCCTAGTCTCCTATCTCCCTGCATCTGTCCACCACTTTGCCTTGTGACCAAAACTTCCATACTTAGTGCAATTTTGGCTGATAGACCTGGGGCCTCCTCCCCAATTTTTTGGGGCAGTCTCTGGCCCTATGTCCTCCTTAATTGCAGGTCTAGCATACCAGCCCATGCCGGACTGGAGTGGACTTATAAAATCCATGCCGTATATCCCATCCCATTCCATCTGGTTGGGGTTGGCCTCAGCCTTCTAATCCTTCTTTTTCACATTGTTATGGGGTTTTATGTTCAATACCCCATTACTGGAGCCCTTCTCTGTACTTTTCCAACCCTTGGGTCCTTGGGTTCCCTGGTCTCTGCTATTTCTTATCCTCTCCCAGATCCTCTTGCTATTTTTAGCTACCTCTAGGGTCTCCATCAGCCTAGAAGGCCCACCCATCAAGAGATCACCCCTCAACATCATCATCATGAATAGCATCCACAAAAGTGTCCACTAACAATGCCTGAATCGCCCCATTTTCTCTTATTTCTGGATTCAGGAATGCTAACCCCATTAATCCCATCATCCTATCTTCAAGGTCTTCTAAAGTTTCCTCTATTTCCTGTTTAATCCTGAATGATCTTCGAAACACCTTATGGTTGTTTGCTCGCTAACATACTGTCTAATTAGGGTTCCCTTCAGCTTGTTTTATGTTATCTAGGGGTTTTCCCAGTATAAGCCCTCAATAAATTTTGAGACTGGTCCTGCTGCCGACTCATATGTCAACAGCACCATCTCCTGGTCTGTCAACTCGTATACTAGCTGTTTCTTTTGTAAAGCTATCAACCAATCATGAAACTCAGCCCGGTTGCCTCAGTAGATGAGTAACTTCATCCCTCCCAGTAGACTCCTAAATGCCGTTGTTATTTTGGGAAAGTGTAGCTTCGCCCTCCATACTGTCTGACCCAGCGGTATTCATCTTATCTATTCTGGTGGTGTTCCTCAATTAATAGGTAAATTTAAAAGGGTGAGAATCAGGTTAACAGATTTCGTGTACCACAATTAAACAATAAAAGAAAAAATAATCAAGGGAAACAAAAACGTAATCTACCGGGTGTGTGCTTCTGCTGCTGTTTTATTGTTCCTGCAACTATTAGCTCTTCAGATCAATATAACTTTTTGATTCACTCCTTCTTTATTTTTTTTTTAGTCATATTCCACACTCACAAGGGTGCTCTCGTTTGCTTTCTTTCAATGTCTTCTATGTAATTCTTGGGTATAATCTTTGGTCACAACATCAATTATAACTCCTTTCCTTTCCTTTCCTTTAATGTTCTCTGGGTATCTCTTGGGTTGAATCCTGGTCACAGCAACCAATTGTAATACAGTATCCTCACCCTAATGGATTGATGCACTACACGAGACCAGCTGTTGGTCCGGTATGGTCAAGTATTACAGGTCAGACACAAGTCTCCAATTCCCAATGCAATGCCAATGCAATATGTTTTTTTGTCTAATCCTTTTTGGTCTGTTCTTAGTGCAACTACTACAAGCTTCAATGTTCCCATTTTTAGTATTAGTAACAGTAGTAATAGTATTAGCAGTATTAGGAGTAGCATTATTTAGATGTTATCAGCGGTATTTTGCTTCTTCGCCCTTAGCATCAATAACACATAGTGGACGCTTCCTTTTTCTCTCAAATATCTTTCAACTCATTTTGACTGCATTTAAAGACAGTCGAACCCCAATTCCTACTTCCCCGGTCTTCATTTTACTCGCCTTTTTTTATTAAGAGAACATCACATGCTCCACTTGTGACATATCTTTCTTTCTAGCAGGAACGTACTGACATACTACCAAAGTACAACCTCACTCCTCCAAGAATGAACAATTTGCTTTTTCATTGATTGGTTTTCAAGGTTCACAACAAAACACTATTGTTTTATCACCTTGCTATTAATTATTCTGCTGTTCTTTTGTAAACTACAGAGATTCTTCTTTAAAAAAAGTTCTAGATTAAAACATCCATAATTTGAACCTTGCTTGTGATAGTGTCAAAATACATTTCTCTTTAAAAGTTCCAAATTATTACTGTTCCAGTAATTTTCCATTAGTAATCTGATATCCTCTGTACACTTACAAAAAGATTGTATTTCTAAATTAACTTTCTGTACATTAACATTTCAAAGTCTTTGCAACATATCAACATCATGGTTATTCAAAAACGACTCTCTTTCACTTGGTGTTTTCTGTTTTACGGCACATCTCCCTTCACCACCACTATTAACATTTCAGGGGTGACAGCACTCCCACTACAAATTAAGAGGTGGTTTCAGGCCCCTCAAAACCTCCTGATCAGAGGCTTTGCTGCCTGATGTAGATTATTATCATGTTCAGGATGGCCTATTAGATGTCATTGTATAAAAGGAAAGTACACAAACCCTTTTCCCCTCTTCAACTACAGAATGCTGTAGTGACAAGACTGGAAACATAATGTCTAGGTATTTGTACCATTACAAACTATGTGTAATATGGAAACACTACACTATTTCCTGTTCAGAAAAAGTGCATATAACTACAATGACATCTCCCTGCCAACTAATCACATAAGCATATATTCTCTCCCTCTTCAGAGCTTTGATACATCTAATTCTGTATGTATGTATATGTGAAGATGATGAAATAAAAGTGAAAGATTTTTTGATATACGTGTGTGTGTATGGATGGATGGATGGATGCACAGGTATATATTGATGGGCATGTATACATGTACATGTATATACAGTTATGAAAAAAAGAAGAAAGCTTGTGTGAGGAAAGGGTATATATCTGGGTCGATATGTGTACACTATACACATATCCAAAAGTGTTTATATCAGTATATATACAGGGTGTATCAAAATACAAAATACAAATTTTAGGGGCAGGTCCCTCATATCAAAACAAGGAAAAAGTTCATATGAACATATGTCCACAAATCCTTCTTTTTTGAGTTATTAAGTTTAAAGAAAGTTTATGGTAGATGGCACTGTGTAGACTAGGTTACATTTGTCAGTTGTATACATTTGTGGTTAGTTTGTCTTCGACGCTTAATGTGTATAGAAGTGAGTTAAGTGAGAAGTGTTCTATTTAACAATGACAGGATATTCATATGATAAGCAGGCAGATATGATTTTTACATATGGTCACACATATGGTAATGGACATGAGACTGTATGGCTGTATCAGACTGTGTTTCCACACTGAAGGCAGCCAAGTCATCAAACCTTTGCTGCTGTTTACTGTTATATTGCTGAAACAGGAACCATGGCACCACAAACTATGAATCGAGGAAAATCGAGATCTGCTCATACGCCTGACCATGAAAAACATATTCTACAGGCTGTCGAAGATGACATATGTCAAGTGGTCCTAGCATGTTGTACATCTCATTGTACTGTATTGCGGTTAACTTGAGAGCAGCTCTTGTATCTGTAGAATTTGCAACATGTGCAGAGTCGTTCACCCTCTTATCACTGACTACAGGACAACTTTTGCCGATGGTTTATTGCACAAACTGCTGATTTGTTGTTTGTCTCTTCAGTCTTTGTTATAAACATGTACATACCTCACCAGAGTGTGACGTGGACTCGTCCAAATAGTATAATACTGAGAAACATCAGCAAAGACAGTTGCGAGACTGATAGCTGTAAGTGAACTTCATATACTACTACAGATTTCAGTATGACTACATCGGATCCAAGCAATGTTACACTTCTTGATTGCATTATCTTCGTTAACTGCAATGAAGAAATGTCTTGTTTATGAATGAGTTAACATTTAGAAGAAATGGAATACCAAATTTACACAACCAACATTTTTAGGTGACTAGAAATCCCCATGGTACAATACAGGCTATACACCAGCATCAATTTACAATTAATGTGCTGGCTGGAATTGTAGGTGAATGTTTGACAGACCCATATGTTCACCGGTCATATATTCCAGGAACTGTCTGCAGGGACATTATTTCTAACATGCTTCCAGACCTGCTAGAGTATGTACCCTTGCTAATATGAAGACGCATGGTGAAACTCCAGTAAATTTTAGTCAGATTGTTCATAATGCACTGACTGGCATCTACCATGAAAGATGGATAGGTTAGGGAGGACTGGTTCTATGACCTGTATATTCTTCCGACCTAAGCCCTTTGGATTTTTATCTGTGGGGCCATCTAAAACAATTGTTTCATGCAGAAGACATTAATAATGCAGAGATGCTTCATCAATGTGTCATTGGAGCCTATGAGACCATTTGCACCATGTGGAAGTGTTTGAAAGGAACTGGCAGTCAATGATCCAACAGGTGCATGCATGTGTAGAAGCAAGTGGAGGACATTTTGAACATTTGTGATAAGTTACTATGTTGAGGTACAATGATAATCTTTTGGAAATATGTTTATATGGTCATTTTTACCTAGTTTTTTTAAGTCAGGAATCGGCCCCCAGTGTTTGTAAAAATATTAATGATTTACCCAGTATATGAGAGAGAGAGAGTGAGTGAGAAGGGGGCTCAAGCATGAAACAAACTTGTCACTCAGTACTGACCTCAGTATATATATTTACTGATATTGAGAACTTTATCCATAAATATAGCATACTTTTATTAATTTATAATCTAAGACTGGCATGAACTATTCCAAACTCTCGACCAGAAGGGGGCAAACCTGATTTTGAGTCCCGGACAGTGCTTTGCAACCTTCTCTATTTTATCAATGTAATGTTTGCCCTTTTTTTCTTAAACCTACATTTATATACGTTAAAGTTGAACTAAGCACAACTGAATAAATTAATTGATGAAAAATTTTTGTAGACTTTGATGTCATTCTGGTGTCTGTTCTTTCCATCCAAATTCGTGAATTTGTTGGGTTATTTTTTTTTTATAACAAGTTAAAAGTTATTCTTCTGTGCCGCGCCAGCAGGTCTGCCTTGCTCTTTGATCTGAAACTCTAAAAAAAGATACAACTAGGAACCTCAACAAGTTCCACTCGGTGAAAAGAGCACTTAGAATCTTATGTCAAAAATTTGGAATAGAGGCTGCATTGTTTTTTTTTAAAGAAAAAGAAAAAAAGTTGCTATATAAGGTTGAAAAGTAATCAAAATCATGCCACAAAAAAATACATTCAAATGAAACATTATAAAAATGATATATTTTTATATTTAAATATTGTATGATTATTAATAATACATTTTTATAAAAATGTTAATGACAATTATGGATATGATTATAATTTAGTGATAATTTCATTTCGTGAGTAAATACTGCATTTTTATGAATGAACTTGCAACTAAAGTATATTTATTCATTTACTTTAACAGTCAAATGAGTAAAATTTAACTGTTACTTCTACTCCAACATTTTTTTTTCTTGCCCTTCCCACCTGTGGAATTTCCCTCCTGTATAGTTGCTTCCCTACAATCTTCTAAAGTTTTACAACTTCTAACTCATCGGGATGTTCACAAATTTTCAGAAAAATAGCATGATGACAAAATACCCCAAACTTCATGAAAACTAGATACTAAAGCCTTTTTTGATTATTTTAACAATTTTTTTTTCATCTTTTTAGAATAGTCGAAATTTTGATTAAAATCTTGTTTTTCTTGTTTAGCTGATAAAATAACAGTAAAATAACATCATCTTTTTTACAGTGAATTGGAAATTCTTACAAAAATCAAATAATTGTCAGATTTTAATGAAACTTTCAGAACTTATTCACAAATGAATGAAATTATTTTATAAGTGTGTCTTTCTCTAGAAAGTCTTGGTAAATTTTTCTTACTCCCACCTCCAATTTATTTAATTTTATGAAATTTCATGAAATTCATTTTTGTACTGCATTGGCCCTGAATGGGCGGATAAGAAACAAATAGAAAACGTATTTGATCCCAACACACACACACACATACACACAATATATATATATATATATATATATATATATATATATATTGTGTGTGTGTGTGTGTATGTGTGTGTGTGTGTGTGTGTGTGCATTTATGAATGTGTCAGACAAAAAATATATATGAATATGATGGACAAACATTTTGTAAGCTTTTATTCATTCTTTCTCATATCCTTAAGATTGAAGAATTGCTTCTATATTGTATTATTGTGTATCTGGCCAGAA
Organism: Ascarosepion bandense; assembly: GCA_037127315.1. Lineage (NCBI taxonomy): Eukaryota > Metazoa > Mollusca > Cephalopoda > Sepiida > Sepiidae > Ascarosepion > Ascarosepion bandense. The sequence goes on along the minus strand of JBBBDQ010029152.1, from coordinate 28,741 downwards.
ATGTCTCTTTAATATATTTTTTGTTAAAATGTTTTTAGTTTAGGTTTTCCCATGTCTTGCCAAAAATTCAATGGAATTAGCATAATGTCACTGCTGACATCTACCTGCATTTGGAAAAATACTCCCATTTATTTTTACTCTTTCAATGGTTTTTGTCAGTATATTTACTGCGAATATTTCTGCCTTTTCTGTTGCAATTTGTGTGTCTTCAATTTCTTCAACTTTTCTTTTGTACTTACATACTTTCTGAAAGTCATCTTTTTTTCTTTTTTTTTTTTCAGATTATGCAAGTTTTACCGAAAGCTGGGTATTTAGTTTTTCTTTTACATGCTGTTCATTACAGTACTTGCATTGAACTTTGTATTTCTTTGTGTTATATGTCTCTCCCTTGTCCTTGTAATATTTGTACCTAGTATGTTTTGGATAATAATTAAGAGATACAAATATTAACCTGTTAAAACAAACTTTATTTAACTTTGTCTACATTCTTGTGTGAGTCCCTCATGGCTGGCTAAAATGTCCGCTGGCGGGAGTAGCACATGTGGCTGGTGTGAAATCTTTTTGAGGAACTAAAAAAACTGAACTGCTACTAGTTGTTGATCAGTAGGGATGGGCCAGAGAGAGAGAAAACAGAAGGAGTGAGAGATGAAGGGATTTCTGGGATAGTAGTTCGTGACCTAGGTGGAAGCACCTGGAGAAGAGGAGGGAGAAGAAGACAAAGTTAATATGTTTAGGTAGTATTATTTTTGACCTGCTGTTGGTTGAACTGCTCTATCAAATCTAGCTGCTGCACGAATTCTATACATTCTAAGTTCAAACTGACTCCCTGCAGTCTTTCCAATATCTTATGTTTAAATAAGGAGTCACGCATGCCTTCTATCATGTGCAACTGGATCAGCTCATCTTCTGCTGTCATTTCACCACTGTCAATTTTTTCGAATTTGCAGTACTTGGCTTTTTCTTTTAATCGGTATAAAAATTGTATGATAGATTTGTTTGGTTGTTGTCTCATTTCATGAAACTTTATTCTTTCAGTGAGGACTAAACTCCTCTTTGGTCTAATGTTCTTCTTATTATTTTGACGATTTCTTTGAAGGCTAGAACTTCTAAGTTTTTCGAGTATTCAATCATTGAAACTTTCTTTACTGCTTCATATCCATAATCTTGTTTTGTTCTCCTTTGTTTCATCTGTCTCTTAGTTTTTTTACCCTGGCCAGTGCTGCAAAGCATCTAATCCACGTCTCCACATGCTGCACATTGTCAGGCGTGGTCAGACATTCTATCGGCAACACCATTACTGTGATAGGCAAATCTCATAGAAAGCTACCTGATTTCTCCTTTTCTTAATACCTGAGGTTCACTCTATTTATGCATGTATCTCATTTGCATACACTGAGTTCAAATAACTATTCTCTCCCCAGCTATGGGTTAAATTTCAGGAAAATTGGTTTCTAAAGCCTTGATTGGCAACTAGTCCACCTCGTCCAGAGGATAAAAGAATTTCCGTAGGGTCAACAACCATATTTGTAAAAAAGACAAGTTACAAAAGCCATCAACGAGGGCGAGGAGTCATCGATGGCTTATGGTCAACCAGGAGCGACAGGGTTTAGATACTATAATAAATAGTGTGTATCTGATGTTGTAGACAGTCTAAAAGTTGCCAAAAATTAGACATATTCTTAATTTGAGTTGTAGGTGGTAATTTGTTCCGACATTGTTATGGTGCCCCTTCTATAAGAATGGACTTTTCCTCTGTCAATAAATAATAATCTGTGTGACTTCTGGAAATGCAGCTGTGAGGCAGTCTAGAGACAGTAAAGATGCAGCATAACAATACTGTTTTGACTTACATTTTTTTCTGCTGATTACTTACACTTATTATTGTATATATTGTTCTGTTATTCTAATACACTGTTTGAACTGACCTTTATGTTTCCGTGTTTTTCTTCCTGGCCCAAATAGGCCACAACAACTTGGCAACGAAGGTTTCGCCACAACAGACATTTAGTTTGGCATTCCTTCTAGCTGTTTTTAAAGTCGTACATCTTCAGGATCCACACTTGGTTATTTTTATTATAAACAAGCGTATGGTTGCATGAAGAATTATGACAAGCAGATATAAATCTATCTTGTTTATTGAATAAATATGGATGAGTGGTTTACAAATTTGGTTGTCTTTAATTTTTTGCTGGTTGGCGTCAGATGTTGGTATGAATTTGTTTTAGGCTGGCTGTCTGTAATTGTATGTAATGTTCATGAGGATATGTGTGGTTTCCCAAAGTAGTTGTCCTTAGAGTGAAGGGGACAGAAGGTTGAGAGAAGAGGAAAGAGAACAAATATGTGTCGCTCGGAGACTGAATTGGGTAGTCGGTAGCTCTGTGATGTTCTCTCTTTCTTTCGATGGTAGTAATTGTGACATTGACAGTTGTTCCTTCTTTCTTCCTTGCTGACAATGTATGAGGAAGAGGAGTAAGGACTTGACGTGATGGAGGGTGAGAAGGTTAGGCAGGGGAGTTGCTGATTGGCCAGCTGCGTAGCAGCCTGTAAGCCTTTCTGACGAATTTAATTTTTTTGGCGATTTATATAGCGAAATTAAATTTTGCATAGGCTTGTTAGATTTTTCAGGTTTTGTTTCTGGGTAAATTTTCCAGGGTTCTCATTCGCTGATTAATATTTTCACATATATGTTTGAAGAAAGAAGAAATTTCTCGTGTTAGTTAGCAATCTGGTTGTGTGAACGTAGGCAAGAACACTTCCATTTACAGACCAATCAAACAACAGTATTTAACAAGTGGAACTCGGAGCCTGTTTTAATGAGCTTCTGAGACAGAATGCAGAAATCCAATTCAAAGCCAAAATTGTCTGTCTTGGGGGACCTTGCCCTTAAAAACAAATCCCAATGAATCTTGATACTCAAAAAGAAAAAGTATTACTAGATACAAAACTTATATATAAAAAAAACAACAATAAATTGTTGAAAGAAAAAAAAATGGTATTACCAGCAATAAATAAGTAAAATTTAGTTGGCAATAAATGACCTGCCGAGGTTGATATGTCATAAAATCAAAACACCCAACCAACCAAAATTGTCTGCTACGCAGATCTGAGTGCTTTCAGTAAGTCACTGTAAATTAGAAGAGATATGACATTCAGTTTTATAAGATTTTTGTGGGCCCCTGAGAAATTCAGTGGGTCCCAACTAATGTTTCCTAATAAATTTCAGTGTTATTAAATGGCATTATTAGTCTAACATGTTTCCACTTACTTGACTATCACCAACTTCAATAGATGCTAAAAAGTTATCACAGATAATTATAACAAATATGTCTTCATTTGTTAGGTAAAACACTTGCATTAATAGTTTTAAAAAATATATATTTTTTATAATATACAGAGTGCAGCAAAAATACCTCCCTCATTTTTGGCAACAGTGTCTTTATCGAGGTAATGAATGTCTTACCATTGTGTGAGAGATATTTCTGCTGGTAAGGGTAAGGCATTCATTAATTCAATGAAAACACTATTGCCACTAATGTGGGAGGTATTTCTACCGTTTTTTTTATTTAACTATAAAAATACAAAATATTTTAAAAATATATATCTAAGTACTAATTACTTAGTAATAGTAATTATGACTATATATCATAGTTATAATAGCCTGCAGAAGTGGGGACAGAGAGTGTGATGACCCCGGCAATCCATATTGAGAGAGCATCCAAGTAAAGAGTGAAAAAAAGAACTTAGTTTATATTTTTTTTTTTTTAATCGTATCACCCCAAGCAAGGCGATAATGCCACTGATGTGCAGGGAGCTACGTAACAGTGAGAAGATTGGAAAAGAGAAAGCCAGAAACCACATCCTAAACAGGAAACAAGGGATGAGCCTCTTAACCTGTTCAATAGACATGGGTGGAGTGTGAACCAGGCGATAGATAGATCTATCTACTCCAATCAAAAAAAAAAAAACAAAGTGAGAAGATTGGAAAAGAGAAAGCCGGAAACCACATCCTAAACAGGAAACAAGGGATGAGCCTCTTAACCTGTTCAATAGACGTGGGTGGAGTGTGAACCAGGCAATAGATAGATCTATCTATGAATTTGAACGGTCTGTTTTTTCATATTTAAAATGTTTTCATTTCCCACATTTCTCAGTACGAGGACCTACAGGCCCTTCTACTTGGGTCTTAGGGGCATACAGTCAAGGAGTTGGCCCCAGGTATCACAAAACACCAACACTGCATAGTTATTTTGACAAATGATTTGTATTCATTTACAGAAAGAATATATTTGTTACATTTTAAATTAAACAGTCATTGTTGGACTAGTGTTCATGTTTATATAGTTGTACTAATAATTCACCTTAGTTATCACCCTTGAAAACCGAGGAGGTATAAAAGTACTCTGCAACATCTGTCAGCAGACAAGTCTAGATAGAGTAAAGTGCAATAAAGCTTAACTATAACTGGTTCTGTGTTTACTCCAATTTATTGGGCTTACAATGTTATATTTTATATGGCCAGAACAATTTATGGCGAACCTGAAGGTGACTACCACCACCTTTAAATTTTTTCTTTTTCATTTTTTTTTTTACTTTTTTCAGTGCAGTCTTATCGGTTATTACATAAAGTTTCCAATTATCAAAAAAAAAAATTGAAAAAATTTCAATATTTAAACAATTTTGGAGGGGGGGTCTCACTTTCTCATACAACGTTATAGTAAATTGATCCTCTATTTTCTAACCACTCGTGTTGAGGCCTCTTTTTTTTTTTGGATGAGTTGTTGCTCTTGTTTTTTTTTCAAGTTTTCTTTAGTTCTTATGGTGGCATCTTCCTCGGAAACTCCAAGAATAGCTTTATTCAAATATTTCACAAAGGATTCAGTAGCTGAATATGTGCAAACAAAAAAGTTAATTGCACAGGATCAAGGTTTTATGAAAAACTGAGCCCCCCAAAATTGTTGAAATATTGAAATTTTTCAAAATTTTTTTTGTCAACTGGAAAGTTTAGGGTGTAATCCATAAGATTGCACTGAAAAAAGTAAAAAAAAGGAAAGACAACAAATTTAAAGGTGTTGGTAGTCTCCTTCAGGTCTGCCCAATTTACCTATGACTCAGAAAGTGAAGCAGCAGACAAACGCTGGATACAATGGCTTAAAACCATTGCCAACTTCACTGAAACCCTACTCCTTGAGAACCCGAATCGACCTATTAACAAGTGTGCCCTCTTGACTAATTATGTGTCTCACTCAATCAACAACATCATGGTAGATTGCAAGACCTATGAAGAAGCAGTAGAAAGGTTACACACAATCTACATAAAACTAAAAAATGAATTATTTGCTTGACATGTACTTGCTACTCAGTAACAGGAATCCAGCGAGACAGACCATTTTCTAAAGACCCTTCAAACATTAGGCGGGAATTGCAATTTCCATTCCTTGACTGCAGCAGAGGCACAAGTGGAACACATTTTGGACATTTTCATAAATGATCTATGCAATGTTCAGGTTTAGACAACATCTTGAAAATAAGACCCTTACTTTAAAAACAGCTTACGAACAAGCTTGCTATACAGCAGTCCAGCTTTTATTATTTTCAACCCAACACTGTGGGTACTACTCTAAAACAACCTGTTCCCACTGCCCCTACCCCCAATGATAGTCCAATTTACTCATCTACCCAGGATATCTCATATTCAAACAGCTTAGAACAATCTGTTACTGCTGCATCAATCAGACAGGCATGCTACTACTGTGGTTTAAGTCTACACTCATGGCTTTCCTGTCCTGCCAGGGAAACTTGTTGCCACAAGTGTGGAAAAATAGGATGTTTTTTCAAAAGATGCTGTTTGTTTAAAAGTATCTCTCATAAAACAACCCGTCCTGTCAGTTCATTACCATTTTCTTCAACATCGTCCATGTTCCCTGACTGCCTTTCAAAAACTATCATGCAAATTAGAATTAACAGAGTCCTCACCAATGCATTACTAGACACTGGTTGTTAAAAAAAAAGTATTAGAGACAGTCTTGTGAAAATTCACAAATGGCATTATGTCCCCTCCAAAGAAAGTAACAATAGTGAATGCAGCTTTGTTGTCGCATTTAAATGGTTATTATTTGGTCGAATTATAACAGAATGGCCTTCTATACAAAGCTGTTAAGTTATCTCTAATGAAAGACCTTTGTTGTGAGGTGATACTAGGCCACAATTTTTTTCAACAACATTTCAGCATTGAAATTTTGTTTGGCGGAAATAAACATGCATTAAAAGTTTTTGAACTGACATACTGTTAACATCCATACCTCTCACATTTCGAAAACTTGACAAAAGACTGCAAGCCAATAGCAATAAAAAGTTGACATTATTCACATGATGACAAACAATTTCTAGGGTCCAAATTGAAAAGAATGCTTCAAGAAGGTATAATTGAGTCAAGTACATCACCATGGAGGGTCCGAGTATTCATAACAGCTACAGAAAACAACAAAAAGAGGATGGCTATTGACTACTCTCAAACAATCAGTTCACTTTTCTGGACACTTTTTCATTGCCACGAATAAAGGAAATGCTATGTGAAATAGCTAAATATAGTATATTCAGCACGTTAGATCTGAAAAGTGCTCATCATCAGGTGGCCATTAAGCCAGAAGACAGACCTTACACTGCATTTGAAGTGGTTGGCTGGTTGTACCAGTTTCAAAGGATACCATTTGGAGTAACTAATGAAGTGGCCAGTTTCTAAAAAATAACTGACAAAATTATAATGGATGAAAAACTGGAAAGCATTTTGCCTATATAGACAATGTGACTATATATGTGCATTGTAGTGCTTTGGATATCGGCTTGGAACAAGAAATCGAGGAGCCGAGTTCAAATTCCAGCTGAATTCATTGCATTCACTTACTTGCAAATACCCTTGGGAAAGGTATTAATCCATCTATTCCTTCCAGTTATGGATTAAATAACAGGACAGAGTGGGTTTTATAGCCTTGGTCGGCAACCAGTCTACCGCAGAAAGCAATGGCAACCTACTGCGGGATAATCTTCTGCCCAGTCAGTTATGTCTCGAAAGAAACATGATCGCCCAAGCCTGTATCACATATGGCACTTAACTGACTGACTGACTATATATGGCCACAAACAAAAGGACCATGATGAAAACCTCAGATAGTTCATGGATGCCATCAATAAATACAACTTTATATTAAATAATGACAAATGCTCATTTGGACAAAGTAAAATTATCTACAAGGTTATACAATGAGCAACGGTTCAATGGTGCTAGACTCAGAATGATTGAAACCTTTGCTCGAATTACCAGTCCCAAATGATATATGTACACTGTGACAAACTATGGGCATGTTCGCCCACAACTCACAATGTATTGTCCTTTTTACAGAGAAAATACATCTATTAATACAAGTAAATATCTTTCCCTTGTCTCGCTTAGCAGTGGAAGCTTACAAAAAACTCAAGCAGGATATTCCAGAATCTGTAATTACAACAATAGATCCATCTGTCCTTCTAGTAGATGAAACTGATGTATCAGACTGTGCAACTACTGCTTCATTAAGGCAAGCTGACTGTCCTGTAGCCTTTTTTTCAAGGACTCTTTCTTGGTCAGAACAACAGCATGTGGCATTTGAAAAAATAGCCTATGTCTTAGTTGAGGCATTGAGAAAGTGGAGACCCTAATTAATTGGATGTTACTTCAGACTAATCACATATCAAAAGACTGTTGCATTTATGTTCATCTCAAAGGCTACCAGTAAATAAAAAATGAAAAAATAGCAAGGTAGAGAGTTGAACTATCTTGTTTCCCATTCGACATCACCTACCAGCCCAGCAAGGAGTATCTGACAGCTGATACTCTATCGAGAGTATGCAGCATGATTTCAAGCATGAAAGAACTCCAGACACTACACAAAAAACTATGCCACCTGGGTGTAACACAGATGGTTCATATGGTAAGGAGTAGGAACTTACCCTTTTCAGTAGAGGATGTTAGAAAAATTACAAATTCCTGCCAAACATGCACAAAATAAAACTCAAATATTATAGACCTACACCTTGGTTCTTAATAAAAACAACACAGCCATTTGAAAGACTGAACCTGGACTTTAAAGGCCAGCTACCATCCAAAACACGAAACTGATTCATGCTGACTATTGTAGACAAATATTCATGGTTTTCGTTTGATTTCCCTATCTGGATATGACTGCAACATCAATCATGCACAGCCTCTGTTACCTATTTGCCATATTTGGAGTACTGGCATATATTCATTCAGATCGAGAGGCTTCCTTCACGTCTGAGTGGCTTCAACAGTTCTTACAGAAACGCAGAGTGGCTGTAAGCCGGACAACCCTGTACAACTACCAGGGTAATGGTCAGTGCAATTGGTACAATGGCTTAATTTGGAAAATTATTCAATTGGCTGCTTTGACCCACAATTATTTAATAAATAATTGGGAAAATCTCCTTCCAGTAGCCCTGCATCTGATTGTTATTGTGTGTAGTAACCAATACCACCCAACACGAAAGATTTCTACCTTTCCAGCGATGAAATTTGGCTGGGACTTCACTTGCTTCTTAGCTCTCTCAACCAGGCACAGATCTCCTGAGATGCCACATTCACTATACCAAGCATGACCCCTTCGTAGACAAGGTGGAACTAATAGAAATAAACCCTCAATATGCAGTCGTGCAACACCCGGATGGAAAGCAAGCTGATGTCTACTTCAGAGACCTGGCTTCTATTAGAGATGTACCATATCCAAAAACTACCCTTAAGAAGAGACCAGATTCCCCTGACACTGAAACCCAACTGGGAAATTATCATACTGGATGCACTCCTGATAAATTACCCTTGAATGATGACACAGCTTCTATTGCATCTCCATCAGATCTTTCAGAGGAATCAACATTTGAAACCCTGACAACATCAGATGATCCTGATGAGTGCTCAATAACCCAGAAGTGTGTCTATCCAGAGACAAATCCTTATGATAAATATTCGGATTTAGAGCAGCCTCATTCACAAAGAAGAAAATATTTCAGTTCAAGGACTAATGGGTGAGCTCAAAATGTCTCCCAGTTTAAATAATTCAATGCAAGACTGTGAACTACCCAGGCATTCACAAAAATCTATAAAGAGCTTGGACATTTAAAGGATTTAAGTAACAATACACACAAACCATACAGAAAAGCAAACAACAATTCCATAGATATCAACAAAAACTTTAACCACCTTCTAATGTATTCAAACACATACTTATATCCATAAACAAAAAATATCAATGAATTCCAGCAATATCAAAATATTCAATGAAAGCAAGAAGCATATGAATCAGCATTAAGTAATAGTGGCTATTCAAACAAGCTGAAATACTCATATGAAAATAACTCAAACAAAATCAACAGAAAAAGAAATATAATCTGGTTCAACCCACTGGACAATAATACAATAAAAACAAAAAATAGGAAAAATATTCTTTAATATAATAAAAAAACATTTCCCCAAGCACAAAATCTATAAAAAATCATCAACAAAAGTACAGTCAAAATTAGTTATCGCATGAACAACATGGAGAAAATAACAACCAAGCCCAATAAGAAAATACTCAAGAAAACCAATAATAACAACACAAACCATTTTCATTACAGTTATCATTATACCAGTCCCAATGCTTGGTCACTTTCATTTCCAGAGTGTCAGCCCCCTTTTAAAAAATAAACTCCTAGAAGCCTTCCCAACCACAACCTGAAAATTCTGTTTGGTCAAATGTGGATTTCAAAGCATCTCTGTAAGTGACACCCTTTAACTTGGAAACATCAATGCACTTAGATGTCCTGATCCCATTGAAGCAAATCTTACAGTGAATAGAAATTTTGACTTTAGCTTGAACCATGAGATGATCTGTGTGACACTGTGCTCCATGTATTGTCTTGACTTTACAAAAATTCATAAGGTCACTAAGCCTACAGACTATAAAGTCAAGTAGGTGGCCATGCTTAGACTGAAGATGAAACCAAGTTGCCTTGTGCTCCTCCTTCTGGTAAAAGAAGGTGTTGGTAATAACCAAATGAAGTTCTTTGCAGAGCTAAAGCAGAAGTAAACTATTCAAATTAATGTTACCAATCCCATAAAGTTCCAAAGACCTCCATGTCTCACTGTCAGAGCCAACACAAGCATTGAAGTCAACAAGGATGGCCACATTTTCACCTTTCAGAATGCCAGTAACAAGTATTGAGGGCATGATAGAAAGGAGTAATATCCTCCTTAGGAGACACAAGTGTTGGTGCATAAACTGAGAGAAAAATCATGTATCTGTCAACATTGAGAAGATTCTTCAGCCTCATTATATGCTCACTGACACTTACTGGCTGTTCAGTTTTGTCTATTAATGTGTTCTTCACTGCAAAACCTACACCAGTCTTAGTGCTGCTCAGCCAGGCCATGTGCCATCAATCAGAACATGTGGTAATCAGATGGGGCAATGTCTGGTGAATACAGTGTGTGGTGTAGGACTTCTAATTTAAGAGTTTCTGTGTAGGTTTTTATCTGTTTTGCAACTTATAGCCAAGCATTGGCATGTCTCTGCTCATATAGTGGATGTTTTTGATATATTGTATATGTATGATATATACATATATATCATATACATTATATATATATATCTATCATATATATATAACATAGTGATGATCCACATATACTGTCTTAATATGTATAGGAAAAACTACTAAAAAGTTGTAAGTTTAAAAATGTATTTTTTTGACAGTATTTGTTTATTTCTATTATTATATTGATATTTCAGACCATCCTCAGTCCTTCATCTCCATGAACACTCTCGAGAAATATGTTTCTAATTTAAATTTTAAAATCATTTGTTTCTGATGAAGGACAGAGGACGGTCTAAAATATCAATATAATAATAGAAATAAACAAATACTGTCAAAAAAATACATTTTTAAACTTACAACTTTTTAGTAGTTTTTCCTATACATATATACAGGGGCCCGACAATATTTTTCGGACACTTTAAAAAAAGTACTTCAAGGTGGTTACTAGTGCCAAAAACTTTTGAGATTGTAAGTACGTAGTTGAGGAGTGAAAATCCACTACTAGTGTAATCATTTTTTTTAGTTTGGCTTTGATAATTTTAGTTTTTTGTGCTTTTTGAGAAAACTTGCACAACACTATTTTTCAGACATGACAAAAAATCCTATTTTATTAAGAGC
>JBBBDQ010029152.1:0-12500 GCA_037127315.1 Ascarosepion bandense | reverse complement strand
AATCATAGAAAACAAATCAATCAATTAGTAGCTCTATATATTTCCTCATCACGTATAAAGCTTTTTAAGCATAACTTTGTGAAAATAATGGTTTGTTAGGTGATATTTAGCAAAATGATATGCTGCGCAGTAATTAGTAAAATAATGGATGGTAATTAATAAAATTATCTTCATTTTAACTATTATTTTCTTTTTTTCTTCTTGTTATTATTATACAATAATTATCAACTAATTTAACTAGCTAGAAAGTGTTATAACAGATGATGGAAAATGTGATAGAAGCCTGAAGATGTGAAAGATACCTTCCAGAAACTAAGCAAAATATTAAGAAAAGAAAAACTTTCATTAGAAACAAAGATAAGAATGTTGAACTGTTATGCAATGCCAATCTTCCTATCTAACATTGATGAAGGACAATTTCCTCAAATATAAAGAGGAGATTGAGATGTGGCTCTACAGCAGTATGCTGAGAATGCCATGGTCAGAACATGCAAGCAAAAATAAATTTTGGAAAAGAAAAAGGACACTGATACATAATATCAGAAAGAGACAGCTGATATTTCTAGGACACATAATGCAGAAAGCAGGCTTGGAGAATTTAACACTCATAAAACATATCTAAGGCAAAATGTTGTATATCAATTTGTTGAAAACGATAATTATTTTGTTAAAACAACCAACATGTTGTATACTCCATACCAAAATAACAAAAATTAAACTGCAACCAAAACGGCATATATGCTGTATATCCTTTGATGGAACGACAATTATTAATTTGACAATGGGTTCCCAAAACTTGATATCGTCTCTCTTATAAAATCGCCTGCTTTTTTCTCACTGATGAAATGACAATATTCTCAAATGACAACCGTAACATAAATAAAAGCATACAACATTTTCTTTATTCTTCAGGTGATGGATGAAGGAAAAACTTGAAGCAACTGAAATGTAGTTCTACAGAAGGATGATGTGAATATCATGGATCGAGCATGTGAGCAATGATGAGGTCTTAGAAATGATGGAAACGAAAAGAAAATTAATACTGAGCATCAGGAAGAGACAGCTGAAGCTCCTGGGACATGCAATGAGGAAGGAGGGCTTGAAGAACCTGATACTAACAGGCCAGATAGAGGGGAAAAGAGACAGGGGAAAGCAATGGATAACATATTTGAAGGACCTAATCAGGTGGATGATGGAACGAGGGTTGCATGGTGTAACAGGAGAAGGCGTGCTAAGAGCCACCAGGGATAGGGAGATGTGGAAAGCCATGATCGCCTACGTCCTGAAGGAACAGGGCACATAGAAAAAGAAGAAGATGTGGTGTAGAGTAGGGGGTGGAGTCAGAGGTATCAGTAGACAGGCATCAAGCCAGCCAGAGGCCATGCTTGGCTGCCGTTTTCCCTGTGACTTTCTGGGTCTTGGTTCCAATCTCAAATGCTCACCAACCAATCGACTACTACTAGTAATCTGTCTCTTATATAAGTGACTACATTATCTGTTAGTACATTGTTTAACCCATTTCAAAGCACACATTATCTGGCCTTGGGTATGCTGGTTTCAAAACAATTAAATATTTTCCTGACATGGGGAATTTTGCTTGCATTCTTAACTTTGACAACAATCAAATATTTATCAAAACAATGTCTATTTTTCTTTTGCTAGCCAGTTTGCATATTTTTGCTGTTTTATAAAAATACACTTCTTCATGAAGTTATGCACCAGCTCAGATAATACACAACAAAAATAGGCAGAAGGAAATAGCTAATAACATATCTAATGAAACTATAAATGGGTGGCAAAATAGAGACTGGGCAGGATAATAATGGGACAATCATTGCTTAGTACTACAATGGATAGGAAGTTCTGGAGAGCCATGATTATTCACATTCTGAACAAGAATAGTGCATAAAAGAAGAAAAATCCTAATTTTAGAGACAAATGTAATTCTCAACCTTTTTTTGTTCAATGCACACCTTTTTTTTTAACCTCCGAGAGCGAAAACAACCTCGCTGCATGCACTGTTGTCTTGCCATCTGATTAGACTGCTCGTGGTCGTTAAGGGAGCGACCCCGACGCCCATAGCCCAGAGGTAGAATCGCCGACTGACGCCAATTCGGTCGGCTTTCAATCCTGGTTTAGAAGCAATCGGAGTCTAACCATACTGATGAGCTGTGATACAGCAAAACAGATCTGTCTGCGGATATATATATATACATATTAGGATAGCACCATAAGTCCTCTACCTTACACGTAGATATTAGTTAAATATTAATGTGGCGCAGTGGATAGCGACTCGGAATGAGAAATCGGGGAGCTGAGTTCGAATTCCAGTTGAATTCCTTGCATTCGCTTACATGCAAATACCCTTGGGAAAGGTATTAATCCATCTCTTCCCTCCAGTTATGGGTTAAATAATAGGACAGATTGGGTTCTATAGCCTTGCATTCCAAATAATATATATATATATATTATTAAAAATCTTCATTCTTTTCCATATTAGTAGATATACATTTACATTTTACATGGATTATTTTTATAGAAGAATATAACAAATTTAGTAGCATTAGAAAATGTTGGTGCATTTTTACACTTGAATACATGTACAATAATTTTAAAAATTCATAATTAATAATAAATAAATAAAGAAAAAGTTCAATAAAATGCCAGGGTATTCTAATCAAATAAAGAAAATCATGTAAATAAAAAAACAAGAAATTGTAAGAAGATGCCCCCACCCCTGGGTGGAATTACCCCCCTGGTTGAGAACTCCTATCTAAAAGAGACTTCAGGACATTGCCAAGAATGCTAAGTAGTAATTAGAAATATGAAATATAGACATTGCAAGTGAATATTATGGTCTTAAGCTGATTAGGATTATAAGATTATCAAGATGATTAGAAAATATCAGTCCAGTGTTAAGACTGAGTTGTACTTTACTACTATTACAGTTAGACTTTGTTATATCTGGTCATTAGCACATGGGTGACAATATATTAATAACAAATTAACTCCCAAGCCACATTTCCCTTGTTGTTCCAATGATATATCTTAATTAATTTTGGCATAAATGACCTTATACTTTAACATTGTTTCATATATAAGACAAGGATATCATAGGTAGTATTTATAATCCATGACCCACCAGTGTGTCGTTTGGTACATGAGTCCATTTTACAACCCCATCTCACATGATCCACATGAATGCATGGTACAGCTCTGTGTATGTAAAATAAAAAAAAATATGACCCCCAAAAACAATTCAAAAAAGAAAACAAAATGAAAAATGAAAAACTTTAAAATATTTAAATTTTTGGCAAAAGAAATGTGGTTCTGATGTAGCATGATCTTATAAATGATCAATCATAGCATCCAACTTCCAAATATCCTTATTGAAAAATGACCCACATAGAGTTTCATGACTCATTGGAGGGTCATGTGGGAGATAACATGTTAATATTACAAGTCTGTTGCCAAGAGTCAGATTAGGCCAAAAAATGGTGTATTATTGTCATTTCTGGGCTGCAGCTGCACAATCTTCACCTGTAACCCATAGAAACAACATCACAAGCCTGTCACTACTCTATTGCTGGCTTCATAGTAAATGCTCAGAAGGGCTTCAATTTTTAATCCTCCAAGTTAAGATCTTTACTACTAAAACAGGCCATACTACTTTTTCACCCTCATTTTCTCTGTGTTCCAAATGTAAGAAGTAAATTCAACTAAAACTGCCTATTTTTCCACATTTAGAACAGACTGCCACATGGTGCTTCTGTTATATAAATTTAATGTACTTATACATGAGGAGGATCAATATTTGTGCCCTGATATATATCTAATATTTGAAATTTAGTCTAAAATTTTCAGGGCATAATGCTTGATCTATGTGATAAATATTTACATTATTTGCATTATTCAGACTATTGTCCTCATCTTGGTTGCCATTTGTATGATGCTTTGGCTGTTGTATGCTCCAGTCTTCTTCAGATGCTAGGATTTTTGAACCGAACACTTTATTATGATCACAAGGGTATATCATTCTCATTCCTTGTGCAATGCCTCTTTTGGTAGTCATTAGTTATCTCCCTTTAATCCGCTTCTCTGTTACTTGTTTACCACTGCTGTAGCCTGGTACTGAATTCACAACTCTTTGTGTCAAGTCACTGGAACTAACCAATTTATTTATATCCAATAGTTAGTTATGACTAACAGATTTCTGGCTCAGCTAGTAACAGGCCTGAAAACATGACTGATAAGATTAATGTCTAGAATTACGTAGAAGCTCATTGTGATAAAGATAGAAATTATTAGGCTGAGAGTAAAACGCTATTTGAATTTTTTATTTAATCATTTCACCCCAAGCAAGGCAATAATGCCACATGAACACATGGGATTACTTAGCATGAAAAAGACTTTTGTGAGGAGAAAGGACAATAAAAGAACCAAATTCAGGAAGACAGAAGATTGCGATTAACAAGAACAATATAGCTGGCAGAGAAGCAAGAAACTAGAAGAGAGTTCCACAGGTGAGAAGTGTGCAAGAAGAAATTACACTTACATATAGCTAATTCAACAGTAAAACAATGAGACCTAATTGCCAATCTAGCAGTACACTTAAGTTCATGTAGTCTAGGTACCAAGGAGTAAAACTCATTAGAAGAACTACCATGAAAATATTTGTATAAAAGATAGCGGGGAGCAATGTCATGGAGGTTGGAAGGTGACTAAAGTCAAGATACCAGTCAAGATCGATTATATTACAGATCCTGTATTTTGTCATTAATCTCGAGATATATAGAAGGAGCACCAGACCAGATATGGCAGTAACATTTAATATACAGATGGATCGTAGATTTATAAATGTGCAAGATAGATTCTGGCAAGAAAAACTTTCTGGTATGATACAGGAACTAACCTTTTTCAGCAGCGGACCTCGCAAATGATTCAATATGTTCACTTCATGTCGGAAAAAGTGAGACCAGTTTTTATATGCATCAAATAACGAAACCTTCTGTATGATTGTTGGCTGGTTGGTTGTTTTGTTTTTATGGCATATCAACCTTGGCGGGTACATTTATTGCCAACTATATTTTATTTATTTATTGCTGGTAATACCTTTTTCTTTCAACAATTTATTATTGTTTTTATATAAATTTTGTGTCTAGTAATACTTTTTTCTTTTTGAGTATCAAGATTCATTGGGATTTGTTTTTAAGGGCAGGGTCCCCAAGTCCTACCCTGTTATTTAACCCATAACTGGAGGGAAGGGACTAATTAATACCTTTCCCAAGGGTACCAGTGCTTAAGTGAATGCACGGTATTCAACTGGAATTTGAACTTAGCTCACCGATTTCTCTTTCTGAGCTGATATCCACTGCACCATAACGCACATCCATCACTAAACGCTTACAGCACCTGGTATTCCCAAGCGGTCACTCATCTAAGTACTGACCAGGCTCAACGTTGCTTAACTTTGGTGATCGAGCAAGAACCGGTGTATTCAACGTGATATGGCCGTAAGCACGCACATCCATCACGAAACGCTTACAGCACCTGGTATTCCCAAGCGGTCACTCATCTAAGTACTGACCAGGCTCAACGTTGCTTAACTTTGGTGATCGAGCGAAAACCGGTATATTCAACGTGATATGGCCGTAAGCACGCACATCCATCACTAAACGCTTACAGCACCTGGCATTTCCAAGCGGTCACCCGTCTAAGTACTGACCAGGCTCAACATTGCTTAACTTTGGTGATTGAGCGAGAACCGGTGTATTCAACGTGATATGGCCGTAAGCCCCTTCTGTATGAAAAGAACATCTAAAAAGAGGGAGTTTATTATTATTCCTTTTTTTTTCAAAGCCGATTAATGACAAACATCTTTTTCCCACCCTATCCACTCCCGATGCCAATACACCTTGGGGTCTCAGTGTTGCACTTACCATACTCTGTTAGAACGCTTCTCAGATATTTAAATTTCTGTACCTGCTTGATTTTAGTATCACTGGCCTGTAGTTGGCATTTTGGGCTCCTCTTTTTATTGATGACCATGCATTCAGTTTTCTTGTAATGTATATGGAGTCCTTTCTTTCTGTTTTTTAACTACTTCCTTATGTTTCCCAAATCCCAGAGATTCTTTTCCTTTCTAAATATACAAGGAAGGATATCTGTCATCACTTTTTGAATTAATTTCCCAACATTTTCACAAATACAGATGCATAAAAATATAGGGGAGGGTGGGAAGACTTGGCCAGTGGGGAGACTTGGCCACCCCTGTGTCTAAGCAAAACCCAAATATGAAACTAATTCTTAGCTTTGTTTCTGGAGAGCTCTTCTGTAGTGAGGAATAACTGGCCCACTGTTGATTACTTCCTTTGAAACATGGCTGAGAGAGAGCATTGACTCATTTTGGAGGTAAGTTTTCCAATTTTTCAGTTTTACCTTCGAACCCATAGTAGCTGTGATGACATTGTCAGTGTTCTGTTTTTTTTGCATCTGTAAAGAGTGTCCATTTAGCCTAGCTTTCAGCATATTTCTTAAAAAGTGACAGTCATTGTTAATTTTTACTGATTTTTGCTGGCCAACTCTCCCCATTGTTCATACTGGTTTTATATCTTCACATGACTGGGTTCTGAATGAATTTGTGGTTGTTTTTCATGCATTCCTTTGTATTAGGGTGTCTAATTTACTAATTAGAACACATCTGTGGCACAGATTTGTAACTAGTGTGTGTGTGTGTTTATATTTCATCAGTCATGTGTAGTATTGATCATATGAAGACCATTATATCGTTGAGCCGAGCACATTTCAAAATATTATCAGGTGTTATTATGATGCAGAAATGATGTAAAGACTAATAAATATGCTCATTTTCTTGTATTTTGTTATTGAGAGCTGAAAAAGCTGACTTCTTTTAATGTGACCAACTTTCCCCATTTGTGGCCAAGTCTCCCCACTGAAGAGGCCAAGTCTCCCCATGCCCTGGCTAACTCTCCCCATACATGACATGTCTGGAATTTTGTTTTTAACTTTTTTTACATACTTACATGAATAAAACTTGTTCCATATCATGAAAAATGTTTGTTGTTTATGTGTGCAAATTTCCAGTTTGATAAGACCAATCACCTCAACACTAGTGAAAGAAATATAAAAAAGGAAGATTTTGTGGCCAAATGATTCATTTAGCAGTTAAAAAAAAAACCAAAACATTTTAAATGCCGCATCTAACTTTATAAAAGCTGACCATTACATGAATTAAAAAGTGGCAACAGGTAATCCACAAGAAACCTATTTTACAAAGTGGCATCAGATAACCCATAAGTAGCCAAGGAGGTTCCAACCATATACGATTCAAATGTGGTGCACAGACTAGAAATAGTTGCACTGCTAAATGATAATAACATATCAACCCTTTTACTTTTCTATCCACACAAACATTAAAATTCTCCACTGTGTGGGTCAGTCAGTTAAGTGCCGTACGTGATACACGCTTGGGCGATCATGTCTCGGAAGAGACATGACTGACTGGGCAGAAGATTATCCCGCAGTAGGTTGCCATTGCTTTCTGCGGTAGACTGGTTGCCGACCAAGGCTATAGAACCCCATCTGTCCTGCTATTTAACCCATAACTGGAAGGAAGAGGCGGAGTAATACCTTTCCCAAGAGTATTTGCGCGTAAGTGAATACAATGGATTCAACTGGAATTCAAACTCGGCTCCTTGGTCTCTCGTTCCGAGCCGATATCCACTGGACCACAAAAATGGATGTTTGTTTTCATCCATTAATTTGTTACTATTCTAAGCCAGTCTGCCATTTTGTTATGACTGAATGGGGTTTTATTAGTTTGTCAAAGTTGAATTTACAAAGTAAAATGAACTTTGATCAAGTAGCTTTAATATTCAACAATACAATTTTCTTTTTAATGTTAAAGGGTGTGTGTGTGTGTGTGTGTGTGTGTGTGTGAGAAAAATGATTTTTGTGTACATTGTGATGAATAAAATATTCGTATTTATTGTACTGTTTGTAATAAAAGAAATAGTTTTTAGGGTTTGCAGAAATGAAAATTCACTGGAAAAGTTGATAAAAGTTTGCACAAAAATATTTAAAGTTATAGTTTAGTTGTGGTTGCTGTCATGGTCATTAGCAGATTGTTTGATGTTTTTGCTTTTGACATACAATGTGCTGCTGTTGGTGTTGGTATTAGTGAGTTGTTTAATGTTTTGCCGCCTGCTTGCTATAAAGAGGTAAGATAAATTGTGTCATGTAGACAAGCTGTAATACAGGAATTGTGGTAACTTGGTCTTTACAAGTTTGCATTTCTGAGTCAATCTCAGGTGTATTCTGGGTTGACTTAATATTGAATGATTTTTTCTTTTATAACCCTGAAGAGGATCATAATTTGTTTTTAATTTACTTCAGGTAAATTATGATTGGCTACAAAATACTTTAACTCATTTCCAAAAAAAATATTCAAAAGTTCTACAATATAAATATATTGAACACTTTTAAATACAGCTGTGTATTGGTCTATTTTAATAATGACCAAAAGCTAACTGATCAATATATATAAAATTGGTTAATGAATTGAGGACAGTTCGGTTCAGCTATCAAATTGAATGCTCTCAGTTACTGGGGTTTGTTTCCTGTGAATAACCTGCTACGAAAGCTGCCTTTCTCTGCTGTATGCCGATAGCACAGTGGAAAGATATCCGTCTGATGACAAATCAGTTGGATTTTGATCCTGGCTTGAATCCTGGCTAATCTATCTGCACTGAAGAGCTGCGATACAGTGAAACAGGCTTGTCTGCAGGTGATTATATATTTTGTTACGTGATGGAAGTTGTAACAAAAGAAAAGAAAATGATTTACCAAAACACAGAGCTAAATCACATACAAATATTTAATTTACTAAAAACACAAAATAAAATATATACAAATATACAATTGTAGCATTCAAAACAGAAAACAGAATCTACTGGTGGAGTGTTACGAGGAGAAGGAAAGATGTGGGAGTCAAGTATCTTTACCACGTTAGGGCTATCGAAATAATCTAAGTGCTATCACTGGAAATCCACAAATATATAAAGATTAACTTTTAGTTTGGTCAATGAAAATATTCAAAAATTCTATTTACTAGATTTGTTCTATGAGGCTCTCTTTTTGGGTTTTTGTTGGTCGGCAACTTTTCCTAAAGATTCTTTTGGTTGGATATACTAATCTGCGAATCAAAGCTGGAGTTGATAATGCCAGACATTCTCTTTTTCAACTGACAACTCTCTTCAAAAACCTATTTTTATAGGGGCTAGCACCTAATTAGCATACTTCTCAAATCATCTAGATATTTCTCAAATATACTGGAATGATCTAGAATCTTCCAAACGCTTTATTTCTAATTTCTCTATTTTACAACTACTTCATGAATGAAGACTCTTTTGTATTAACAAGTAGGACTTAGTAGAATCCCTTAATATCCCTTCAACCTTTTTGTTGACTTTATTAATATTTTTTATATAGAAATGCACCCTCGTAACAATATATATATAATGATTCTTATGACTCATATTCAATACATTCAATATTTTAATTGAGGGAATTAGGAAGCAGAAGGTACTTTCCACTGCAAAATAAAACATGAGAAAATTGTGTTTAAAGTTTGCCAACTTTCAAAATACCATAACTTATTCAATTTTTTTAAAGGAAGCTACTTTAACAGACAAACACTTACAATGAAAAGCTGTGTGGCATTTTGAAGCAAAACATTTTATAGACGTATAATGAAAATATATCTAATGGCAAATAAGCTTACACATAAACGACACTAATGAATTTTCATGAAAAAAATATTTTGAAAGAAAAAAAATGAATCTGATGTTATCATAAAGGTAATCATTATACACTGTTAATGTTGAAAAAACATGTTTTGTGCCCTCCCATTGGCTCTGACTTGCTTGCTCTCAACATAAACCTACCAGGATGTGGCAGAAGATATCTTCTACACAAACACTTGGCATGAGCCTGCACAGTCAGGAACATATTTGTCATCATTGTGAACCAAAAGAATTCATACCTTGTAGTGATTACCTGATGATATAGTTGAGTAGCTTTCCAGATAGAGGAAAGTTTGAGGAATACAGTGTTATGCTTAACTAATTTTCATATACATGGCAGAAAGTACCTTCTTGTAGTGAGGGCCTCCATTTTTAGTGGATTCCTTGAAAAGGATTTATATTTCTTTTTTTCCCCTGATGTTTGTAAGCATTTTTGAGGATTGGTGATATAAAAGAATAGTGTATAAGAAATTTTCTATGTTTTTTGTGGGTGCAGGGGATAAAACTACTGTGAAAACATGTTGAAATACTCAAAATGAAATACTTAAAATAAAACTACTGTGAAATCATGTTGAAATACTCAAAATGAAATACTCAAAATAAAACTACTGTGAAATCATGTTGAAATACTCAAAATACTTCAGATAAAAAAATAAAACAAGTGTATGTGTGGTATTCACATTCAAACGTGGTGAAATATCACTTTCAGACTAACTATGACCTGGCTGACTTCAACAAACCCAAATGAAGAAAATCTGGAAAATATTTGTCACACAATCAATGAAAATTGTTGCCGAACCATTAATGAGATATTACTCTGGGTATTTATTTACCAGTGACCTCCCCAATGAGGTTGGATGCAGGACAAGGCTGATTTTCAATGTGGGAAATCCAAGCCCGTAATCTCAGGCAAAAATTTTCCATACATCCTGCATAAATATGATTGGGTTCCTGTTTGATTTTTCCCAGACAAGACTCTATCCTTTGGCATTGCCACATCTGGGTTCCTCTCCGCCCAAAGGCAAAGAGTCTGATAAGGTTCTCTTCAAGTGGAACATTGACTATAAGATATTACATTGGGATAAAAATAAATGCAATATTTGTTATTCTAAACTTTGCTACCTATTTGTTAACTCATATTTTAATTTTTTAATCATTTTACCCCAAACAAGGCAGTAATGCTACTAGTACACAGAGGTTTACAGGAAGTGTAAGTGAAAGAGAAGATAGGAAATAGGGAGGATTGAGTAAAGAACAAAAGATTTAAAAGAGTTCAAGAAGACAGAAGATGGTGATCAACGTTGCATTTAAATTTTTGAGGATTGTAGTTATCAGGAAACTAAGAAAATAGAAAAAAGTTCCAAAAGTGACAAGTGCAAGAAAAGTAACTGTTGGAATAGAAGTGGCAGTTGCATTTAACTATTTCAGCAGTAAAAGCATCAGGTCTAGATTCTAATCTAGTAGCAGGCTTAAATTCATGTTTTCTGGGCACCTGGGACAAAAGTTCGTAAGAGCAGTTGTCATGAAAATATTTGTAGAAAAGACAGAGTGAAACTATGTTAGTTAGAAAATGACTGAGGTCAAGATGTCAGGTCAGTATCGATTGCATTATTACTATTCCTTCTATCAATTTATGCTAATAGTTTTGTTTTCAGCGTTTATAGTTCTTTATTTTAGGCAGTAAAAGTACAGATAATATTGGATTAACTTTCCTTCCTTTTACCATATTAGTAAACACTGTGCTTGAACAGTCATGTGACCCTCAACAGTCAATCAAGTAGCTTTGTCTTTACAGAGGCATGGACATTTTGTAGACACAATAAAAAGATGTGTTCTGGACTTAAGCAGAGATAGTCATTTGCAACATGATGTATCTGACTTGTGAGTAAAGACAATCCTTTGTTGCAGCCACTATTTTCACAGACTATCACAAATCATTAACTGTTGTATTTGATTATCATACGGAGATTTATTTTCTTCCTAAGATTTCTTTCTAGTTTATTTATGAAGGTCATGTTTAGTTAACCATATCTTATATACAATTCGGTTAACTCTTCTCCAGTTATTATGCACTGTGCCTAACTGGTCATGTAACCCTTAAGAGCCACTCAATGAAGCCAAATCTTGACAGAAACCATAATCTTTCGATAGCTGATCTAAGCCCCATCAATCCCAGTGGAGCATAGGCTATCGACAAGGGAGTCATCAAAACTTTTGTAACTTGTCTATTTTACAGGTAGAGGTGTTGACCCTACACAAACCCCCTTATCCTCCAGGCAAATGGGCAGAAAATTTTCCTGCAGTAGGTTGCCATTTATTTCTGCAATAAATTGGTTGCCAACCAATTTCTTCCGCCATTCAACCCAAAGCTGGAAGGAGAAGATAGATTAATACCTTTCCTAAGAGTATTTGCATGTAAGTGAATGTAATGAATTCAACTGGAATTTGAACTCAGTTCTCTGATTTCTCATTCTGAGCTGATATCCATTGCACCACAAGGCATGTCTTAGATAGATGGTGCTAAGATAAAATGTCTTGGGAGTAAACAGCCTTTTGCAACATGGTAACATGGACTTGTCAACAGTACTCTTTTGCTAAACTTTTAGAGTTTGACAAGAATCTACTTCAGTATTCATCATTACCTAAAATAGTGATTATTATCATTACCTATACTCT